>VZRN01005247.1:0-10108 GCA_013397935.1 Dasyornis broadbenti
CCATTGGCCTCCTTGGCCCCAGGGGACTCTGCTGCCTCACGGTGTCCATCAGGAACTACTCAAAGCAATGCAACAGCTCCAGGCACTCATCCATTGAAATTGGTCTTGGATCCCTACATTACTCATAGTCCAACTCAGCAAAGAGCTCTGAGGTTGAGGGACTCAGGGAATTCCAAGGAACACCACCTGGCAGACTTGCATTTCCCTGGGACACACACACCAGCCTGCATCACACAGAATTCTCTCGCAGGCTCACAGACGATGTCTGTGGTAGCAGCCAGCTGGGATCATTTAAATCCACTTTAAGGATAACAGCACCATGCAAAGCAGGAGAGTGCAGCACTGTTCTCCCAGCTTCCTGCTTTTCCCAATCTGTCAGCCCCAGAGAGCTGCTCGCAGAGCCGATCACTCACAGCTCCAATTCCACCTCTGCATGATTAGCCGGCATTAACGAAGCCAAATCAATGGCTTGATTGCAGATTTGCCAAACAGAAGGGCAATGTGCATGCATTAGAATGATGAGGCAATTTGCAACTTCATTACCTCCTTCAGAGACACGTGAGCTTTTACCCTAAAAGTGGCACGGGGATTTTAAATCATGCTGAACCCTAGAGCTGGCCTGGTTTTCCCCACAGGAGCCTACAGGATTAACAGCTGCCACACTGAGGCCAGGCCTGTGCCAGCCCCTACGACAGCCTTGATAAAGAAAAAAAAGTCATCAAGAGTCCATTCTGAAGGGAGAAGAAGGCCCCACATGCAGAATAGACCATGCTTGGGAAGCCTCCTGCCTGCCTGGGGCTTGGGGTAAAGATGTGGAGAGAAAAGTTCCTACTCCAGTACAACCCTTGGATTGTTATCCATGACTGACTTCTCAGGGAGGCAGCAGTGAAGTTGCAACCAGAGGTCTGAGGGCACTCCAGAGACTTGGAACAACTGATGAAGGGACCTGGAGCAGAAGCACTGTTCTCGTCTATCAGTCCAGTTTCAGGAAGAGCAGATTGACTCTCTCTGTGAGCTTGGTTTCACCAGAAGCATTTTGGGGTCTTTGATCAGAGGTTGGCTTACACAAAACCAGTCCAGGCTTGAGCCCCTCCCGGCCAGAGAGCCCTAAAGGGGCTGGAGTGTGTCCAGGGAAGGGAACAGAGCTGGGGAAGGGGCTGGAGCCCCAGGAGCAGCTGAGGGAGCTGGGAAAGGGGCTCAGGCTGGAGCAAAGGAGGCTCAGGGGGGACCTTGTGGCTCTGCACAGCTCCTGACAGGAGGGGGCAGCTGGGGGGGTCGGGCTCTGCTCCCAGGGAACAGGGACAGGACAAGGGGAAATGGCCTCAGGCTGGGCCAGGGGAGGCTCAGGGTGGACATCAGCAGGAATTTCTGCATTGAAAGGGTGCTCAGGCCTTGGCAGGGGCTGCCCAGGAAGGTGGTGAGCAGTGGGCTTGGCAATGTTGGCTTAACTGTTGCACTTCATGATCTTAAATGTTCTTTCTGACCTAAATGATTCTCCCAGGGTAAAAGGGTCACTCACTGGGGTAAGAAATTGGGTGTGCCAGAGTCTCCCTTGATCGCCAGCAAACAAAAATACACACAGGAGAGATGGGCATCCAAAGAAACCCTTAGGAATCCTATCCTCACTCGTAGGTGAGTGACTCCATGGAAGCAAACTACAGAGCTCCAGACAGCCCAGGATTTTCAGCTAAAGCACTGAAGTTTTGGGAAACTAAAAGCAGTTTTTGCAGACAGAAAATTATTATTCTTACTCAGCACTTGTGAGGTGAAAATGAGCAGTTACATTCCACTCCAGCCACTGCACGGTTGTTTAGAAGGAACCTCTGGCTTTTACTTTATGTAAAATCCATGGCAGAATTGAGACAAGACTGGAATCAGTCTGCAGTTTGAGCAGCAACCTGCACTTTACTCAACCACTGTGCTTACATTTTTAATGACAGCTCTCCTGTGCATCCTCCTCAAATTGTTATTCCACAAAAGGCAGGGAAATTCCTGACGTGCCTATAATGGAGCAGCCCCACTGCCATGTGTCACCAGGAACATTCAGATTGTCTGCTGTGAAAGTAGCTAAAATTACAGCCTTAACACCTAAATGCAAAGCAAAAGCATTCATCTGGTTTAAATAATTTAATGGGGAGAAAACCAAGCACTTTCCCACGTCTAAAACAACTTGCAAATACCACAGCAGTGAACTGCAACCTCTTCAGAGAGTCTCATCTAAAAGCAAAACTAAGAATACAAAGCATGCCTGTGCAGTGAGTGCCCTGCATTTAAACATGTGTTCCTGAGAAATAACCTATTTAGGGGAAAAAAAAAATCCAGAAAATCATCTTAAACCCCAGAAAAACGTATTATCCAAGTTCTACTCCCCCAGGTCATTGATGCCTGCTTGTAAATAAAAGATTGTAATCTGGCTTGTTGCAATTAGGTGTCATTATCCTGTTCTGGTTTATGATTTTATTCATTAAGGAACCGAAGTGATTTCAGATATTGATAATTACACTGCCTGCAAATTTTAACAAAAAGCTCCACAGTAAAACAATAATTCAATAATTTAAGCTAATAAACCCTGACCAAAATCCCTCTCTTAAGCATAAATCACCAATTAAGTACCAAGAGGAAGACTTCAATACAACTTTATAGTAATTGTTTTCAAATCAGCAATAGAAGAAAGCAGCAGCTCAAACTCCAATACTTTGAGGCTTGTTTGAAAAATTAAGAAGGCAGCTGATGCAATTGATGCTTTTCATCTGACAGCTTAAAAATCAAGTAAATGCACATGAAAGGTTTGTGGTTTGCACTTAATCCCAGCACAGAACCGGGTGAACACACCTGAACAACTTCTACATTAAACAGAATTTACTCAATCAGGATATTGATAATTCAAGGTCAGGTCACACCGTATCACACACTGACATCCGCTCTCGTGTCACCCCATTTCTCTGTGTCTTCTGAAAATTCAGACCCACCAGTTCTGTCTCTGCCAACTGCCACAGCCAAGCAGATGTTATAAACAGGCACTGAGAACACATAGAAAAGTTGTTATTATTTGTTACCGCAGTGTGAAATGGGCTTCCTAAAATGTATCCACATTAATTAAGATTTTTGGAAGATTTAGGCTCTTCCTGCTGTTGATGTGGAAGCAAACAAGAAACAAAGCAGCTCAATAAATGCCTGCATTTATTTTATTTTTATGTTTATTTGAAACACTTGTAGGAGCTTGGGAGACAGACAGCAGGCACCAGCTGGAACATCTGAAGGAGCTGGAGGAAGGTCACCATCATCTGTGGCACAAGTGTGGAACTGCTGAGAGAAATCAGCCCTAGAGAAACACCTCTGTAGAAACGAATGCTAAGTTCAAACACACTGGCAAATCACATTTCCAGTTGCAGGTTGACTAAAACTGCAAATTTTGCACATTGTGATGGTGAATTACCCCTGGCACAAGACAGAGAGCTGAGCATCAAACACTAATTTGCTTTCCTTGCTCTGCTGAGTGAAGGCGTCAATAAATTGCAGCCATCGCATCTTTGACCTGATAAAGCACCTGCTTCCAAAAATACCCCTTGCATCCCATATTCAAGGTTCAAAACTCTTTAGGAACGGGTCTGTGATTGGTTTTGAATACCACAAAGTAATGTTTATTGCTTTCAATACTTACAAGGGAATAAATTACTATTTTCTAAATACAAACAGCCAATGACCACGTCTAATAAATTTATTGGGGCTGAACATTTCCATTTGTCATAGTCATACAATGGATACATTCTAATGAATTTTTCAAAAGCACATGTAGGAATGTGAGTGAGGTGTTATCAGTGCTGATCCCCTAATTAAAAATGAACTCAAATAAACCAAAACATTTTTTTCCAGAGTCCTAGAGATCTTCCTAATTCCATACATGGAAAGCAGTAGAATGGGACAGGTTGATGGATTAAAAAAACCTGATTTTTTAATGGCCCTACACGTAATGCCGTCAAGGAGCAGTTAGATAACACACACTTGATATCAACCAGAGGAGTCCTGAAATATTTCTCTTTCCAAGTGGTAGTCAAAGGCTTATTAAAGAAACAGACCCACCTAGTGGTAACACTGGTTTTATGCTAATGGTTGTGGGAAGCACGGGTAGGGAGGAGTGGGGATGAATGAATTACAGCACCAGAAAGAGCAGTGGCAATCAGAGTTCCACTCCAAGTCAAGTAGGGAGAACTTTTCCTCGAGTGAAGGTGCTGAACAAGGCTTTCCAAATGATTTGGTTTACAAAATATTAGCACTTATCTCCTGAAAAGACCGAGCCTCACCACTCAAACCTGTCAGTCAGGATCAATGTCAGCCTGTGGCAGGGAAAGCTCAAATGCACCAGGCAAGGATACTGCCGGAATACTCTCCAGAACCCATCATTTGAGTTTGAAAGATCCTAAACTACTTCAAAAAATTGTTTTTATAATGTAATGACTTTGAGTACATCTGTGCCTAAACAACCCTCTGTGTTGAGCAACAGAGTGTTCTGCTCATTTGATCTGGTGTCATTGCATGTGACAATTCTGAGTGGGAATGGTCCCAGGGGATGAGAGGCAACAAAACCCCCACGATGTGCCAAAATCTGAAAGCCATGCAATTTTAGGCTTGTCAGAGCATTCCTAGCAAAAAGTGCTAGAAAAGCTAATAAGGGCTCATCTAATAATGAATTGAAAATGACAGTAAAATTAGCATCACTGGTCACGATTTCATGGTAAATAGATCTTGTCAAAATAAATCATTGTGCTGTTTTTCAGTGGGAATCTCAGGCTTGGGCATTTGGTGCCTCAGGCCATCTTGATTAGAAAACAAAAGAACTGCCATGAGATAATAAATGGACTAAAAGCTGTGATGGGCCTCAACAGGCAGCTGGAAAGGAAGACAAGATGCACACGTTGCTCCAGGGAATGTTTCCCACCTTGTCCCAAATCCTCCTCTGCCCACAACTCTGCCAAGGCAGTAGAGAACATTTAAAATGATCAAAGGTAGCAAACAAAATAGACTGCAATGCTCACACATGGAGAGCTCAGAAAGAAAAGAGAACCCTGGCCTCACCTGGAATGACAGCCCATTCCCAAATTTAACTCGATCCTGAAACCCCTTAGACACACAAACTAGAGGGCAAAAGAGAATTGGGAAGAAACAGGGATGGAGAGGTGTAAATGGGGCAGCAAAGGGAGCAGCCAGCAGTGGTTTCAACATGGGAATTGCTAGGAGCAAGGTCTTCCCTGGCCTGAGGGAGAGAAGAATCAAAGGAAATGGAAACAGCAGCAAATCCATGAGTCCACACATGACCTTTCTCCCCTGGATCTCCACCATGGTCTGCTTCACAGGCAGCACAGAGCTGCCCTTTCCTGCCTTGCAAAGAAAACAAGGATTTGTGGGTCATCTCTCAGACAAGAAAATCCTCCAAGAAGGATTTCAGAGCAGTCCTGACTATGGCAGGGAAGGGACTTCTCCACATTGTAATCTCTGAACCACTGTTTTCTCCCTTGTCTTCAGAGTCCATCAGCCCCGGGCCTGTGCAGTCTGGCAGTGGTAAAAGATGAGCCCTTTGCTATCCCCAAGGTCTCTGAGAAATTCATTTTCACTAAAAACACCCCTGCTCTTCCATCGAGCACCAAGAACATTGTGAGTCACCACCTCACTGTTCTCTACTGGTCTGACAGGATTTGGTCATGTCTCAGATGTAGAAAATGGCCAAAACCCAGAGCCTTCCACAAAGGACGGACATGGAGATGCTGGAGCAAGTCCAGAGGAGGTCATGGAGATGCTCCAGGGCTGGAGCCCCTCTGCTCTGGTGCCAGGCTGGGAGAGCTGGAGGTGTTCACATGGAGAGGGATCCAGGGAGAGCTCAGAGACGCTGCCAGGGCCTAAAGGGGCTGCAGAAGAGCTGGAGAGGGACTGGGGACAAGGGATGGAGGGATGGGACAAGGGAGAACAGCTTCAAACTACCAGTGGGCAGGGATAGATGGGATATTGGGAAGGAATTGTTCCGTGGGAGGGTGGGGAGACCCTGGCCCAGGGTGCCCAGAGAGGCTGTGGCTGCCCCTGGATCCCTGGAAGTGTCCAAGGCCAGGCTGGACATTGGGGCTTGGAGCAGCCTGGGACAGTAGAAGGTGTCCCTGCTCATGCCAGCAGCGGAATGGGAGGTCTTTAACCCTTCCAACCCAAACCATTCCACTTTTAGGAATCCCCTTCCCTGGGGATGTGAATGGCTTCACAGCACCTGCACTCCAGGTGAGCAGCATCTCCACTCCTGCCCTGTTCTGGCACCTGGCGGAGCAGGAGACCTTTGGGAGAGGGAGCTGCCTCCTCCCTGGGTTGTCACAGACGAAACCTAAACACTCATTTAGATGCAGCCAGCAGCCCCCCACGTCCCCACGTCCCTGTTGGTGGCAGGGACACAGCTCCCAGCTGTCCCCTCCCAATTCTCCCAGGCAGGGAGCAGGATTTTGTCTTTGCTCCAAGGCTCTCCCCCCTGCCCACACATCCAGCAAATCCTTTGATTCGCTGCGATGAGCCCAGTAAGTGCAAGATCTAAGGACTAAATCACAAACAACAACCTGGTACCCAGCTCAAGGACTCTGCATCCTGCGCCTTTTGGGCTGCTGTGAAGTTACAGCTTTAATTACTGGAGGGAAGCACATCCCCAGTCAGCTGGGATTTTGCTTTAGAAGATTAGGCTTCTCCTAGAGAGCTTCTCCCCAGGCAAAGGCAGCAGGAAGGAAGTCAGTCCCAACCCCAGAGCACTCTTGTGGTCCCTGGGACTGTCTGAAAAGAATAGAAAAAGCCTGCAGGAAAGTCATTTGAGAGCAGTAAGAGAAAGGCTCCTGTAAAGCATTATCTGACAAAGAATTTGCCTGCTATAGAAATATTCCAGAGGCGTCCTGGAGATAAATTAAGTCCTCAAATGATGCACAAAGGAAAATAAAAATGAAATTGAGGAATTGAAAGTAGAACAAGTATTGCAATCACACTTTTAAGCAGACTGCTGACATCTCTTGCCAAAACCACTGTCTCTACTGGCTTTCCTCTCAGTTAAAGTGGTGCAAGGCAGCACCACTGGGATCAGCAGGGCTGAGGTATTTATTCCTACAGAGGTGATTCCCACCATGCAAAACAGCAACTAGAATCCCAGCGCCACAGCAGGTTTTTAACCAGCAGTTTTTTTAATAACTAATTGGAGACTGAGCTTCCAAACTTGAAAAACAGCATCTGAGCATTCAAATCTGCATTTTTGTTATTTTGTTATATTCAGCGTTTGCTCCACTTTAATTTTTAAGCATCTTTTATAGGAATACCCCTAGACAAGGGGCCAGTATTTTTATATTTACATGTCATTTTTCTGTGCCAAGGGAAATAACAATGGAGAGTTGGACTGGGCCATTATACCCATCAAGGATCAAACTTAAACTGCTTTAGATTATAATAAGACTACTAAAATTTCTGCAAAAAGACATCTTTTTAGTGTGGACTTTTAATATTTCAGAGAAAACTGGACTTATTCTTTTCATGACCTCCACATGAAATAGAACCAGCAGAGAAGGAAACGAAGAAAAAAGACCGCAGAAGTGACACTGACACATGATGATAACAGCACAAACTTTCTCATACCTGCAATTATGCATGATAGAGTCAAATGCCAGATGGATTGAACATGGCTGGAAGGTGCTGCTGCACTGGGACTCCTGCACAGCTTTGGAAGGAAACCAACGGGGCTGTTTAAATTAAATCAAAAGCTGAAGCGTTCAATGACAATAAAGGAAAAACCAGCCTTGTAATTCAGCGTGAGGACAACTGAGCTGCTGAGGGGAACCACTGAGCTCAGAACTGATTGGCACAAGCTGGAGAAAAGCACTCCTGGGTCAGACACCTCCTGCTCCAGGAGTGTGGGAGCACTTTTGCTGTCTGACTGTGGCTATTTCCCTGCACAGTATCCCAGTGGCTCTGATGCCAATGCTGCCTGAAGTGCCCATGTGATAGGTTTGGGAAATTCTGTGCAGGAAAGCTGCTGCTGACATGGAAAATCAGCGGAACGGTAACAAACTGTGGCAGGCACAGGCTCTCCCAACACATTATCCCTGGGATGAGGTTCTCAGGCACATCTGACCTTCACGCTCCAGCACAGCACAGAGCAGAATGTGTTGGCTGCCAAAATACAGCTGCTCCTCACAGGTGAGGGAACAGGAGGCCTCGAGAGCTGAGGAACTACAGCTGCTGCTGTAAAAATTTCATGTATTAGAAAGAAATTGTTCCCTGGGAGGGTGGGCAGGCCCTGGCCCAGGGTGCCCAGAGAAGCTGTGGCTGCCCCTGGATCCCTGGAAGTGTCCAGGGCCGGGCTGGAAACTGGGGCTTGGAGCAGCCTGGGACAGTGGAAGGTGACACTGGATGAGCCTTAAAGTCCCTTCCAATCCAACCCATTCCATGAGTCCATGGTATCTGTACAAATACACAGCCAGGTGTTTGTTTCCACACACACAGTGAGTCAGGTGCACCACAGGCACTGGGAAGAGCTGCTTCCAGTTGCTCCTTCTGTTTTTCCTTTTGCCCATACAGCAACTGCTGCTGTGCTTCTGGATTCAATAATTACATTTTGATGTGTGCGGAGACTTGCTTCATAACATCTGAGAATTCAAGCCACAAGGGCAACGACGTAGCAGATGTCAAGTTTTTGGGTTCAGGTTTTTGTTGGGCCTTTTCAAACATGCCGATCAATTGCTACGAAGCAATCTCTGATTTACAGCCACCTCAAAAGCACCACGTTGGATATTTCTGTGAGCTCTGCAGGCAGACTCAACAAGCAGAAATCAGGCCATGTGTTGTTCCTGCAGCGCAGCAAAGGGATCGCTCTGATCCCACTCTGTGCCTCCCTGCAGCAGAATGATGAAGAGATGGCACTGATGTGCAGAGAAGCGTTCCCTTCCTCTGCTGCTGAGCTGATACCCACACCTGATATCAGCTCTGGGGGCAGCAAGGTGTGCATGCAGCTGGGAGGAATTCTGCTGTGGAAGCAAACGGTGTCCTTTAAGGAAGAGATCATGAATTAGTGCAGCATCTTCTCGATTTTGCCTTGAGTCTATAGCCAGCTCCAGCACCTGGCCCTCCGTGGCCACCCCTGGGAATCCCTGGAAGCATCAGCTGGAGAGAACACAGGACCAAGGAGGCTTTAGTAAAGCCCACGTGCCCTCACTTGCTCTGCTGCAGCTCCAGCTCTGCCAGGGCCATTAGATCAGTGCTTATTTATCACCATTTGATATCTGAAAGAAGGATTGAATGGGCTGGGGTTTAATCACTATCCTCAGATCTAATGACACTCAGCAGAAAATCTGAACAGAAAAAGTGCTTGGGAATGCTGAGAAGAAATGTTGTCATGTAATTCAGGTATTTCTTTTAGTCCTGCTTAACTTCACCTAAGCACAAAACAAGATTTCACTTTGCCTGAAAGACTCACAGGCACAGAGGGCTTCGAGAGGCATTACTTCAGGATTCTTAATTTTGAAGAGATTTCAGGAAAGCTTCTTGAGAGAGCACACACTTGTGTACACAGAGAACAGCGTAAGTGGCGTCTGTGAGAGCAGGGATGGCTCGCAAGCAGAAATTCTGTATATTCCTCACTAAGAAAATTGTGTTCTTCTCCCCCTGCTTTTCCTTTCTGCTCCTGTGAGCCAGGAGGAAAAAATCTGCTGTCCATGTTCACATTTGGATTTGCCTCTGGTGAGACAAATCCCCAGGGATGAGCAGCTCCTCATTTCCAAGGCTGGGCAGCCCCTTCAGATGAGAATTCCAGTCCTTACAGGCCCCCCAGGCTCAGACTTCTTCACTGCAATGGGATCAAGCTTTCCCCTAAAAAAGGGAGGTGTCATTCCTGGGAAAGCATGTCCCATCAGGAACACATCCTGGTTGTAGCTCTGTACCCATACACATCCACATGGTGACAGCTGAATCCACCTTGATTTCCCAGAGCTCTTTCCCTTCTCTTCTGGGCTAAACAAAGTGGGCTGTAGTGTAAAAAGTGGGTCACAAGGGCAATGGGGAAGAAGAACAACAAATACCACAGCATCATTTCTTCATCTTAAAAAAAAAAAAA
>VZRN01005247.1:10132-49227 GCA_013397935.1 Dasyornis broadbenti
AAAAAAAAATAGAAAAAACCCCCTCAAAAGTTAAAAACCATTCATGGACAAAAAAACCCTTTTTACTCAGTATGAAAAAAGAAAATGTTTTGCCATCTCCAGGCTAAAGGGCAGAAGTTCTCCTTTTTCAGAACTGCTCAGACAAACTTGCTCTCTCCATCACATGCTGCTGACAACTTCACTAAAATGAAACTCTTTTGGAATTCAGGAGTATAAAAAATTAGATGTGCACTAGAAATTAGAGTTCATGTATCCAAGGTATCCTCCACCTGATGTTTACCAATACCTGTCACTTGGCTTTGCAAGTTAGATTTCCTACTGAGAGCGTATTCGATGTATAAATGGAGTGTATTTTTGGTGTGTGGTGGGGTTGGATTTTGTGTGTTTATTGGGTTTTTTTTTTAAATGAGAATTGGTTCAATAAATAAATAAATGAAAATGGAGCCTTTAAAGTTGCCATTAGTGAACCTTGAGCATCCTACAGATTGAGCAGTAATGTCTCCAACCACCTAAACCCAGGGTTAAATTGTATTTCCTTACACCCTCATCTAAGTTAAAGAACAAAGCATTAGTATCAGAACTTTCAGCTGTAATAGAATCTGGCCTTGCATTTTTCTCTAGGCAAAGCTCCTGCTGATCATCCTTTGGATCTACATGATATAGGTCTTTACATTAAAAAACTTTAAGAACAAACTTTGAGCCTTTGTCTGCTCAAGCATCTGTAAAACACCAGCACCACACACGCTGAGCAGTCTCAGCACTCATGAGAAATCCCACAATGTCCCAAAGAAATATTTAAAGTAATCATTCTGCCTTTTGCACCTCAAGAAACACCGTCTCATCTTTGCTGCAGGAGGTTAAAAGCACAGGAAGGCCAGATCCCACTCAGAAAATGCGAAATGCTCTGGAAGTCGCTGGGAAGCAAACTCGCAACAGCCATGAATATATTTATCAAGATTTCCAGGAGGGAACGAATAATTTGGAGTCAAAGTCTTCAGAAAGTCACTTCTTTTCACTGACCTCTGGGAGTAACCCATGATTACAGTCACTGCTGAAACTTTCACACTCTAACTTCCCTCATGGTGAAAACCCCTGACAAAAAACAAAACCTGAGACATGAGGACTGTTTGGCTCTAAGCCATCCAAATGAGCTGCTCTGGATGAAACTTGAGCTTTTTGTCACAACACCACTACAAGCACGTGGCATTTCCCAGTTTTTCCAAGTGGCAATGCAGTGCACCCCAAAATCTGCCGAAGGAAATCAGTCCACCTCACACATAGGGGTAAGGAAGCAGAGAACCCAAGGGCACAAATAAAGTTGAGATTATTCTTCACTCTTCCCTTCCAGTTCCTCTCCCCGAAAGGTTGAGACTCTTTTAGCGGAGACTGAAAGAGGCAGAAGGTTCTTCCCCCATCTCAAACACATAAAAATCACCCCAAAAGTGAGTACACTTTCCCCAAGACAGCAAAATCTTTCACCTCTCTGCTCACAGGGGCGAGGAGAGGCTGGGAGGGACCTGGAGCAGCTGAAGACACAGAAAACACAACAAAGGCGCCTCCCAAAAAGAGGCCAAACCCCAGGCAACTCTGAATTTTCTCCATGAGAACTCCAGAGGAAAATGTTCAGGGAGGGTAAAGGGATGTTAGCTCAGCACTGGGAACTGCACACAGGGTTTGGGGTGAAGTTTCCCTCTATCCCAAAAGGTGTTCTGCTGGAAAGGTTGCATGTGGCATCCACCAGCTTTAAAAAAAAAAAAAAGATTATCCGTGGTTTTCTATTACCTTTGCAGGATAACACCACAGAAAACAGATGGGATATGTGATTTCATTTTCACTTATGCATCAGAAGATTTAAAAAAACCCCAAATATTAACATTATATCTGCTGGTCAGAGAAGGGGGGTTCAAAACATCAGCCCACCCTTAAAAAAAATTCACTAAAAACCTCAAAACTAAAAAAGCCACTCAAAAAATCCTCTTAAAAATCAAACCCCAGCAACCACTCAAAATCTAAACAGCCATTCAGGTCCTTGCTTTCCCTCCCCTAAAAGACAGTTTGTACATCATCCTGCCTGCTCTAAGAATTGTATGAAACTCTTAATTCTGAAAACGAAAAGAAACCACACCAAACCCATCTTTCTATTCCATCTAAAGACTGCTAACTTCTCACAGTGTATTAATAAGTTTGGTGCTCTGGTAGCTGATCCTGAAGTTCCAAAAGAGGCTTCTGACTCATATTTATTTTTATTCCCTGTGGTCAAGAACAGAGACCTCATAAAGACACATATATGTCATAATATAATGACATCTATATGTGTCATAATGAGATATATATGTGTCATAAATGACAAATGAAATGGCCTGACCAACAAACCTCTGCATGCCAAGTACAGGAGAAGAGATAGTCAACAAAAAAGGTCCAGTTCTGTCATGTCAGGGAAAGAATCCCACCAGGGCTCAAAGCCCAAGAGTGGAGACCCTCATTATGGATAGAAAAGTCCAGGATCAAAGCCATAAGAGGGGGAAACAGTAATAGAAATATCTCAAAATCCTGGATCAGGGTCTGTGATCCGTTTTGGTACATGCAGCCATTTATTGAGGTCTAGCTCAACAAGGAAAGCTCATTCGCTAATTCTGTGCCTTTTGAGAGAGTCAGTTGTTTAGAAACAAACAAAAAAAAACCAAAATCACCCAAAACAAGGTTCATTAAGTTGCCAGTGAAAACCAATCCAAATGTTTGGGGAATTTCTTTTCGATGTTTTGCTTTTTAATTTGGGAAAGTAGCTGGGAAAATTCTGTAGGATCTCCTCTGCCTGTGTCCTTGGGCTCAGGGTTCCCACCAAGAGAAACATCATTACTCCCATGGAATTAATTAAGAGAGGAAACCCAGGCCACTGCTGCGAGAAAGAAAACAAAATACATTAAAACTCGAGTAGGAGGTAGCAGATATAAGAAGCCAGAGCTGGCACTGCTCCTTCACCACACACTTTTTGTTTGTCCTGATTACAGGCGGTTCCCATCTCTCCTGAGCTACTGCAATTTGTCTAATTTGTTCCAGGAGTAAACGGAAGAAATAATGAATGTCGAATACTCGAGCTTTTAGGAAGCCAAATGTTCTCCTTTGAAAACAAAAAGGGGAAAAGAAGGGAATGACTTTTTTTAAGGAGAGCATAAACACAAGATGGTCATTTTTATATGACTGGGCCAAGGCAATTACACGGGAGAAAATGGTACTTAAATGAAATAGCGGAATGTAAAGCACTTCATTGTTTTCTCTCATTTTCTTCATCTCCTGGCACTTGAAACCCAAAAGTGTCATGCTCCATTAGCAACCCTGGTGTTCAGCTGGAGAGAGAGCCTTTATTTTGGGAATCCAGCACACAAGAGAACCACACCAACACACGTGAAAAGAGCATTTTCTTGATTCCCCTGTCCCCTTCATGTATTTTGCTTGTGGAATTCACCAAGATTAAGAACCCGTGCAGTCAGGGAGCCCTACATCGTCCTCTGCAGTGAATTACTGGCACAATAATAATTTGTATCGAAGAGGAAAAGGAGGCATAAAACCTTGTGCAAGAGAAATAGCTTTCGTTTTGAAAGAACAGAAAGGGACGGGCTCTTTTACATTCCACTGGCATTTGTCAGTCTTTCAGCAAGACAGAAGAGATTTCATTCACTAATAACTTTTTATAAAATAATAAAAAACATTTATCAGAGGAGCATAAAATATCTCTTGAGTTACATCATGGAGCTGTGGCTACAGGCCACAGGTCCACCATCTGCTGAGGAATTCAGCCACTTGATAATTCCATTGTCAAACCCAATGGCATCATTCCCAAGTTTTCTCAGAAATTTTGTCAGGATAATAGGATGTTACAGCTTTTAACTGTAATGGTCGCTGCCAAGTTTAGAACAAGAAGTCCAAAAAGTGATTTGACTCTTGGTGTTTCTGCCAGTACGTAATCACCAGCCCTGGAATCCTGTTTCAATTCTCTCGTGTCTCCAGTCTCTGTCCTGTGAGCTTCCTTCAGGTGCTATCTGACAAAATAACAGTCTACATAGAGAGCAAAGGGGGAAAAACCATTTTATTTTGAGGAGGCCAGGCAGGCAGATAACTGAAATGGGCATGGAATTCAAGAGAAAAACATTTAATTGTAAGACCAGGGAAGTTTCTAAACTAAGTTTTTCTTTAAACTTAGTTTCACACTACTAGAGAGGAGAAGAATGGGTTCCACCATCAGTTATATTTTCAAATTTAACAGGTTTACATTTGACCCTCCTGAAATCTGAAAGTACCTCGCAAATCCTGGTTTAAGATTGACTTTCCCCCATTAAAGTAACACCCATGCACTGGAACAGATCTTGCAATTCTGTAAAATTTCTACAGCAACGAGTGCAGTGCCAAAGGAAAGAAGTCCTATTTGTAGAAGTGAGAGGAATGGGCAGAACAAAGAGCATTAATTGAAAACTTGGATGAAAGCCACTCGTTTAGAAGGTAAAGAATAGCCCAAAAATGCAAGTACAAGCAAATCAGCATTTCATAAGCCAAGTGAGAAGAAAAACAAATGAGTTACTACCTGTGCTATTTATAGCCCAGCCTTCCTGCAGGTGACAAACCAAAGGAGAATGTTTAAAAGGAGGAATCTAAACCAAGAGACCTTCCAGCGGTATTTATGGGGAGAGTTTCCAAAGCCTGTGGGGCAGAAAGAGCTTTCACAGGGGAGGAAGCCCAGCACCATAAAGCACTGAGGCTCCCTTTACCTCTACCATGGGAAGGCCTGGTTTATTTTCTTCAAGACATGACAGCTCTGATGTAATTGATAAATTATCAGTTAAAATTTTCCACATCCAAACAGAGGTTATTTACAGTGGGTGAGTTTTAGAAGCCGATCCATAGAGCTTAAGTCTGCAGATATCCCACAAAGGACCAGGTTCTTGTTGAGCAGGTAGACGTTAAAAACAAAAATAAAATCAAAAATTTAAAAAAAACAAACTGAGCAACAACACCCATTATTCCATTATTTGTTACAGCACAAGAGCACAAAGCAGCACAACAGGAGAGTTCCTCAGGTCTTCATTACACCCCAAATCCATGCAGGTCCACTTGCTCTTTCTCCAGTTCAACAGAACAGTTGTATCCCATTTCTCATCTATTTCTGGAATTCCAACATAAGCAGCCTTTTGGAAGACACAGAAATAGGAACACTCAGGCATTAGCTAGAATTTCTGAGGTTTGAATTCCCTGATAAAACAAGTGCCAGACTGCTTGTTCCCTCAGAGGAAGCCAATTTCTCCCCTCCAACCATCAACATCTTTCATAGGCTCAGCTTTGATAACATCAATGGTTGCAACTCAAATTAATTGAAAGTTGATTTTTAGTCACAAACCCTTCAAATGCTCTCAGCTCTTTATAAATAAGCATCCTCTACAGTCTCAGGAAGTTCAGACTATTAATGGGAATAAGCAGCATCTCAGTATCCGCAAGGCAGAAGGATCCCCGGCACACTATTATTTACAACCTCTCCATCAAAAGGAAGTTCAAAGCTTCAATATTTCAAGACAATTCACTGTGTATGCCAACAAGCCCTGTGCTGAGAAATATTTCCTAAACTGCAGTGCAGATCTGGGGCTTTGAAGATGCTGGAAAAAAGGAGGAAATCTTTTAATCATGGAATGGTTCGGGTTGGAAAGGACCTTAGAGATCAGAAGGAGTAAGAAAGACTTGCCTGTGTTTAGGGAAGTTTAAAGGCACAGAGAACTCCACACCAGCAGCCTGAAGGTGTTCACTTCTCCGCTCTTGCATTTCCTTCGGATTTCAGTGACAAAGCAGGGCCCTGGGTTGGTCTTTAATTACATCCCAATTCTTCAGAGGACTCCTGGACAGGTCTCCCTCACTCGGGAGCCCTCGTGCCATCCCCAAGCACACCGACAGAAATGACAGGTGATTAGGGAATTTTAATTTAACTTTAAATAGCCTCCACCCCTAAATGAATCTATCAGAAGTTTAACTCACACACTGACCTGCTGAAAGGACTTTCACACGTGCCACACTTGGAGCTCAGCCTCCCAGCAAGCTCCAGTAACCACCAGTAACTCACTCCACCTCAGGGACAAAGCTGAAAATTAAGTTTGTGCTTCACTATTTAGCATATCAAGGGTTTGGCCCTAAACACACTCTCCTGAGTACCCAAAATAATGCTTATATTCTCTCTAATACAACAGGTTACTCAACCATTTCAGGAAAACAGTCAATTGGCTTTTGTCCCCTTCAGTTCTGGTGCAAAGTGATGCAAATTTGCACTCAGGCTCACAACAGAGCTCGGCTCCACTCCCCTGTTCTTGAACAGAACTCAGCTCTGGCCTCCAAGAAGTATTTTGGAACAGCAGCAGTTTCATTGAACTCCCAGTGAAGCCCCCTACATCAATAGATCTTGAGAGAATAATTTATCATTTGTCCAGCTTGGGCAGGGCACAGAATAGTGAAGGGCTCTCAGGAGCCACCAAAATTCCAGGACTGAGTCTCTCAGCTCGCTTTAGAACCCCTAAAGAAAGGGAAAGCTTTTCACGCAGGGGTGTGAAAAGGAACTGAACTTCAGCTATTTGTGGCACCTTTCTTAATCCACTGAGCTTTTATCAATAACAGACATTCTTCTGAGTTAGAAGGGCTTTATTCAAAGGAGAAGTATCTTGGTAGGATGTGCCAAAGTGTCTCCAGTAAAGCTCCCGGTGCAGGAATAATCAGCTCATTTCTGCTCTGCCATCTGCTCCCACAAGCCAGGGGGAGAAGAGCATCTGGAAACGCGGTTAATAAGCTAAATAGTTACGTGGGAGGGTCCTGGGAGATCACTGGCACTGACACGAACCCAGACACCAGGGCTGGGAGGGGACAACAGCTCTGAGCTGTATTGGTTTGACCAAACGTGAGTCAACCAGCACAAGATGCAGATCAGCGAGGGCACCACCAGCCCATTCTGAGCCCAGCTCTCAGCCTGCTGCTGCCAGCACCTCACAATTTCAGTCAAATTCTTTCTGCAAAATTTAAATTTGATTGAGGTAAACCTGTTTTTCATGACTACGGGTTAAGTGGTGGCATGCAGACATCCAGCACCCAACCAAGCAGGTCTCAAATCACCACTTACACAGAGATGGTAAAATGAACACATACAGTAAAAACAACAACACAAAAAACAAACACAAAAAGACAACAACAAAACAAAAACCCCAAGCCATTGCATGTTGGAGCTGAGCATTTCGGGAGAGTTTTAACTGTGAGACATATTCCAACTACAAAACCAAAGGACACTGAGCAAAACTTGCTTCACAGCACTTCCAGAACTCAGCATTTGTGGAAATGGTCTCTTTTTTAATTTCATGCTGCTGCTTTTTCACTGACTTATCCCAACTGTAGCAGTACTGTAAGGATTGCATTGCCCAATTCTGCTTTGAATATAATTGCAAGTTTCAGCTGTTACTTTAATGGACTCATTTGCATTAACTGGAAGCATAACCATAAAAAAAATTATTTATATTTATTGGAGCAGTGTTCCCAAATCTACAACAGATCAGGAGTAATCTCAATTTATAAATCATGGAGATGCTTAGGGCTGCCACCAAGTGCTGATTATCCACAGTGCCTACATACTTCAAACTTGTAAAATTCTAGGTACAATACAGAGCAAAAACGGAGAAAGGCAAGAAAAATGAGAAACAATGGCAGCACCAGAGGTTATAAACCTTAAGGCATTTTGGCGTTTGGTTTTTTTTAATTGAACCGTAGTGCATTGAGAAAACACAATAGCAACTGCAAACTCAAGATGAGTTTAAGCAAACACTGAAAATTTTGGCAAAATTAGACCCAGTCAGGGGTTTGTGAGCCCCCAAGTGTCTCGGAGCCATGTCTTCAGTGTGAGGGCTTATTTGGAAGCCTAAATTCAGATGTTGTAAAGTTAGTAAATTTACCTTCAGTAATAAAGGCTAATTTAGGCCTTATTTTGGGGAAAGCTCTCTTTAAATTCAGATTTAGAAGCCCGATGCAAATAACTGTTCTTTGTTAAGAAGTTCCAGTAACTGCCAATTCCCTTTTGCGTGCTGATACCCACAAAGCACTGGGAGAGAAAATTAGCTGGCTTTGAAATGCCTTCATTGTTTCCCAGCCCAGCATGGCTAGGAATTTTTGGGCACCTCTGCTCCCAGCAAGTCCTGCCTGTGCCCAGATGAGACACAAGAAAGAGCCTTATCAGAGCAGGGCACTGAATGGGCCCTGGTGAAAGGGGACACCTTGCGTTCAGCCGGCAAAGAAACAGCCCAAACCCGCTTTAAAGTTTTCACAATAGCAACAAAGAGGGCAAAAAAATTAAAAACAAAAGTATAGAACTGAGACAGAGTCACTGGCATATTGGGGTAACACAGTTAAGCCCACGCTGCCAAATTAAATCAAGTTTATCTGCTCAAAGACAGGGCCAAAATCCAATTCACTCTTACATTTCTTAGAGGAGACAATGAAACGAGTGTTGGCTTTTAGCTCCTCTGTTCAGTGCTGTAAACTCTGCGGTTGTTCCACTCCGCTTGGACAGGCCCAAATTTATAACGTACAGGGGCATGTGGGCAGAAAAGGGCTGGAGGAGGAAAACACCTCTGGAGGAAGAGAATACCAGTAGTCCATCTGTGCTCAGGCAACACATCCTGAACTCCACCACAATTCTGGTGCTGAATTAGCTTTTAGAAATTCAGCACCGCTGAAATTCAGCCACTCCCAGCCCTGCTGCTCTCTGAGCAGCAGCTGGAACATAAATGGGTTTATTTTCTGCTAAATTCCAGGACCACTGGCCAGCAGGATCGAGTGAGGATGCAGACAGACAACATCAGCCATTCTGCATCCCCTCATTACCTTTTCTCCTTCAGGGTCCTGCACCTGGGCAGGAGCAACCCCAGCACCAGCACAGGCTGGGGGACACTGCTGGAGCAGCTCTGAGGGGAAGGACCTGGGGACACCGAGCTGTCCCTGAGGCAGCGGAGTGTCCTGGGGACAAGGAGGCCAATGGGATCCTGGGGGCAGCAGGAAGAGCATTCCCAGCAGGTCAGGGAGGGATCCTGCCCCTGAGCCCAGCCCTGGGAGGCACCTCTGGAGTGCTGTGTCCAGCTCTGGATCCTCAGCCCTGCAGGGACAGGGAGCTCCTGGAGTGGGGCCAGCGGAGGCTGCACAGGTGAGGAAGGGCCTGGAGCATCTCGGTGCCCAGGAAAGGCTGAGGGAGCTGGGGCTGCTCAGGCTCCAGAAGAGCCCCAGCTGAGAGGGGCCCTCAGCCCTGGCTGGCCCTGGCTGCAGGGAGGGCTCCGAGCAGGGCCTGGGCTCTGCTGCGGGGGCCCAGCAATGGCACCAGAGCAACGGGCAGGGACTGAGCCCAGGGAGCTCCCCCTGCACAGGAGGCACAACTTCTTCCCTGGGCAGTGCCCAGCCCTGAGCACATTGTGCACAGAGGCTCTGGAGGCTCCTCCCTGGGGACATTCCAGAGCTGTGTGGGCACAATCCTGTGCCCTGTGCTCTGGGATGGCCCTGCTGGAGCAGGGAGGTGGCACCAGGCCCCACTGGGCTCCCTTAACCTGACCCATCCTGGGATTCTATGATTCCCACACCCCCTCTTTTCCTTCTCTAAACCTTGAGAAGCAAACTCAAGTCCCAGTCACTGCTGGGTGTCTCAAGCCAGGTCACACATCAGAGCAGTCACGTCGGGGCAGGTGATGCACGGGCAGCTCAAATCTCAGCAGCCTGAACTGATTCCAGCACAATTCATGCACACCAAGGCTGTTATTTCTGCAGGCCTCTGTTTCCTTTCCATCTCCAGTGTTACTCCCCTTCATTCCACATTTTGGCTCAAATGAAGTCTTACAGTACTCTGTTTTACCAGCCCTGTTCACTTCTCATGGAAGGATTTTCCTTTCAGAGCCTCATCAAAGCAGGGCAGAAGTGAGCACTCCTGCATCCCACCCTCTGAGGAGAGTTCTGATCACTGCATCATATCTTTCTCTGGGCATCACTGTGTGGCTATGCCCTTTCACTGGCAGAGCCAGGCTTCGAGTCAAACACCACTTTCAAGGAGCTGCTTCTCAATTACTGATCTTCTTTTGCTAATGCTGAATAGTTTTGGGTTTGTTTTTTAACATGCCTAAAAAAATCCAAGCATTGTTCCGTCTGCTAAGGCAGACAACTCTGATTTGAGGACAAAAGTGAACAATTCTGGTTCCATTACTTAACTTTCCATAACTCCATCCTTATTCCGACTACGGTGTGATTATAAACGCATTTTGGACAAGAAGATTACTATTGAGCTTACATCTCTTAATTATGTTTCTCTTTTCATATACACAGCTTTGGTCTGGCTCTTGGCTGTGAAAATTACAGATTTGCTCGGACTTCAAACTGAAAATACTTACATTTATTTCCATGGGAGATTTTAATTCTTTTCCAAGTAATTTCAGCATTTGAAATCTAAGCCCTTCAGTGCTGACAAATACACCCCCAAAATTAACGCAAGTATTTTAAAAGGCATTTTAAAACCCACTAATCCTCCATTTCTACCACTTTCCATCTTAACCATCCATGTAATGTCCCGATGTCTGTTTCTATTGTACGTGTGAACTGTAGCTCCACAGTCTAAGGAAGATTAACAGCAGAAAGTGACTCCCTTCTGCACAGATAGCTGAAGAATAGCAACACTTCATTTTCCTGCTTTGAGTTCTTTCAGCATTTAATTATAACATGGCCCCAATCACTCCAATCACTGGAGCTTTATTCAGTTTCTGGTTCATTTTATACGAATCACGTCATAGAGGCAATGTGTGTCATTTCACTCAAGGAAACAGATACTTCTTCTAAGATATTCTTGGAGCAAAAGCAGCATTCAAATCAGTGACTTCAACCAGATTCTTCAGCAGGCATCAAACCACCACAGGGAGAATTCAAGTTCTTCACAACTGAAGCCCTTAGAGCAGGCATTAAAAAAATAGAGATTTATCCGCCATCAGTAAAATCCAGATACCTCCCTGTAGGTAAGAAGGGAATGCTGGCAGCTTATGCAATTAAAATTTCCTCACAGGCACTTAGAAAAGAATCAACAAGACAGGTATCAAAGCCAATTCTTTTTCTAGTTAGTTAACATGGTTTTATAGAGGAGTAGCAATGCTGCAGCACCTCGAGTGAAGCTGTTCAGACACCATCACTGCCCCCGTGATTCTGCTCTAATTGGTGTCCTCTGAACACATCTCAGGGGAGTTGGCAAATGCCTTCCTCTACGAGCTCTCAGTTCTTTATAGGTCCCTCTAGCAGAATTCCCAGCTGCTTTAATCCAGATTAGTCCAACAGATTTGTTGGGCACAGCAGACCACTTAAATGCAAATTAGAAATAAAAAAAAAAAAAATCTGACCTGTTTCATTGTACATTTCCTCCATGGAAAAAGCATAAAAGATTCCAATATATTGAGCCAGTAAATGTCTGAATCCCTTCTCCACCTCAGCAGAACCGGCCTTCGCCAGGAAGAGGACAATACTGAGCTGTTAACACCAGGAGAGCAATTTCCCAACAAATCTCACCGATTTGGGACAAATTCATCCAGCCAGACCTCAGGAACCATCTTTTAGAGGAGGTAGCACCTCTAGAAAATGTGATTTGAGAGCGTTCAGATCCTCCTGGGGCACGATGCCCCCAGCACTGTCCCTGCACCAACACCAGCAGGGCAGAAAACAGACACTGCCCGAGCAGGGAGCATTTGGAAATCTCCTCTAAAAGAAATAAAGGGTTGTACAGAAAAGGGGAAAACCACCCCACATAACCCTCCCCAAGGCACCCTGACAGTGCACACGTATGAGGGAGCACAAAGGAGGAAGGTCAATTCATTGTGTCTCTTCACAGCCAGGAAGAAGCAAAGCTCAAGGTCCCCTATCTATCCTGTTTGTTCTCCATGATTCCATCTGCCTTATCCAATTTGGTTCCCAAGCAGAGCAGTTTTCCTAGGGAAAAGGGAGGTGATAGAAAACACAAGTTTGTAAAACCTATGGAAAATTACTTGGGCCTCCTCAAAAGATGTGTGAACTCAATAAAAAATAACCTATTTTAAAATAAACTACCCCTGATGTCACAGGACCCCAGATGTGCTTTCACTATAGACAGTGAATGTGAATGGAAGATCTCCATAAATATCTGAATTAATTCCTGCAAATAGTATTTTTTTGTTTCTTTTTTTTTGTCAGAAATTTAAATATCTTCACAAGAGTCCAGTGAAGACTAGCATTTTCTGGAGCGTGGACTTGAGAAGAAATTCATTTCCACTGAGCCTGAAGGAGCTTAAATATCTGCAAGCACCGCTCTGCTAAGACCTGCAAAGCAGCTGAGGGAGGGAATAAAATAAAGTCTACACTTCATACATACATTTATAAAATGATATAGATTTCTTATTAACATATAGCACAGGGCTACACAGCCAAAGCTGCATTCCCACCAAGGGTTTAATGGGCAGCAGTTCCTATCTAAAGGATACTTTTAAAATGTAAAAAAAGCTACCTTGAGTGAAGAGTTATTAATGCCTGAAGGGAAAAAAAAAACCCAAACCATTTTGTCAGGGACAAAAAATTGCTTTGGTCTAGACTACCCAAACTCACCTACTTAAGGAGTAAAACCCAG
This sequence comes from Dasyornis broadbenti, assembly GCA_013397935.1. Taxonomy (NCBI): domain Eukaryota; kingdom Metazoa; phylum Chordata; class Aves; order Passeriformes; family Dasyornithidae; genus Dasyornis; species Dasyornis broadbenti. The sequence continues at coordinate 22,803 of VZRN01005247.1, forward strand.
AGCCTCAAGTCCAAATTGACAACTCAAATTCAGCGTGCTGAGACTGGAACCAAAACTTTTGTTCTTGTCTGTCAAAATCTGAACCTATGGCAACAGGTGTCGTTTCCCCTTCCTCTATCCCAGGTAAAATGGGTTGGGTGCTGTGCTGATCTCCCATACCTGAGGCTAAATTTGGATCAACCCTCTGAGTCAGAAAGCAGCCCAGAGCCCAAGAAGGTTGGTACCATGTTGCTCTAAATTACTTAAAACTTTCTACCCAAAATTGGCTTTTTACTGATTCTTGTTCCGCATGCACAAAAGAAAGAAACGAAACTCATAACCTGAAAACAGGACAAAACTCTCAATTGTTCCATTCTGAAGGGGTTTTGTCAGGAGCTGTTGGTTTGTTTGTTCTCCACCCAGCTGTAGGCCACGGAGGAGTTTCCCATTCCAGGGATCTGTCACTTCATGCCCCTTAAATGTCTCTCCAGTGGCTCAAGCACTGTTCTACACAAGAGAAGTGTTTAGGACAATGCTCAGGTTTGGGATAAAAGGGCAGGTAACTCTCGGTGGGAGCAAGTTCCAGACAGCCAGAAAAAAACATCAGGAATCCAGAGAGACCTGAGCCCTGTTTTGGTCAGTGCCACCCAAATTTTTAAGAACCAATCTAACTCCAAACACGCACATATGTATCTATATCTCAATTTGAAGGGGCTGGAGGAACTCCCTAATTATATGGTGTCACAATAAAAGCAGCCTTCCTAATCAGCATCATCTATCTTGTTTCCTGACAAGTTAATTGTTGCTTGCTTCTAGAAGAGAAGTTTGTGCAGTGATTCTGTAAAGAGAAGTACAGATATATATAACAGAAATTGGTTTCAGATTTTTATTACAGCTTGTTGATTCAGCCTGTAACTACTGAATTTAAAAGTTCCTAAGTCAAGAGTTTCAACAGGAGAGGCATCTTTTTTTTTATAAAAATAATTTTTTATTTATTTTATGCACCCATATATATTATTCACCCCAGCTGTAGGCAGCTGAAACTCTTCTCCAAGTCCAGGTCATATAAGATAAACAGTTTGAATTGAAGAATGCAAGAGACTTTACCTGACATCTCAAAAATTAAATCCTTCCAGTTTTTAGGGACATCACTCAGCAGCTTGCAGTCCACCTTTCCCTTCCATTTTTCAGGATGGGCACACTAACACAAACAAGGGCAGGGAAAAAAAAAACTTTATTGAAAATCCTTCCGACCTCTTCTGAAGCTCATACTGGGTTTTCACTGTCAGCAGCAAAGAGAGTGGAGAATCTTATTCATGCAGTAATCTGCCCTCCCTCCCATCTCATCTTTTATTTCCCCCCTTTAAAAGAAATTCTTCCAAGCCCTTCGAAACTCCTTTGCCCAGGTGAGTGCACTGGGACAAAGCCCCTTCTGAGCCCTTTTCCCTTTCTCTGTAGGAACCCCCAGTGACTCCTGGCCACACCTTGACCCTCGTGGCCATATCCAGGCTTTTATTTCCCCCATGTATTTTATCAATGAAAACGTCGCAGCAGAAACTTCACCTTGCTAGGAGCATCCGAGCTCTTCCTGCCCAGCTGGGCCTCAGCCCTGCCCTGATTTGGCTGGACTGAAGAAGGCTGGAGATGGCCTTTGCTCTCCTCTGATGGCAGATGTTATCACACAGGGGATGGTCCACCAGCAGCACACGGGGATTTTTATGTCCAATTTTTTAATCCCCCAGCAATGTGCCTTGCTGCAGGGGAAGGGAGCAGCACTGCAGAGCTGATGACGGTTTGGGCACAGAAACCAGAGCAGAATTGTGCTCTTCCTTTCCAACAGGAATAAAATATTCATTTAAGCATGTTGCCCTTTTTTTCCTTTCTTTTTTTTTTTTTTTTTTTTTAACAATTTTCNTTTCCTTTTTTTCCTTTTTTTTTTTTTTTTTTTTTTTTTAACAATATTCCAAATATAGAAGGTTCTTTACAAGAACAAATTTAAAGGACTTTTTCATGAGATCCCCTGATGTTTTTATTAGGAGAGTCTGAAAAAAAAAAAAACCTACAAAACTTGATACTGTTACTGTGGAGTGAAAGATTCCCTGGAGGACTTCCTACAGATGAGTTCATTGGTTAGCCAAGCCAGTGGTAACTACAAGATTCCGAGGGATTTTTGGGAAGCAAAACCACTGTTTGCTGCCCGTTCCAGCCATCTTCCCTCACATCAGTTCATGGAGATTAACTGTGCCAAACAGGAACCCCAGGAAAACTCCCCAAAGGGATAGCATTCCTTAGGAGGATATCCTGAAATATCACTGCTAATTATGTGAGTTAGATCCTCAGTTCTTCTCAACTTTTCAAACCTTATTGTCATTTGCACTCATGCACTGCGTATTTAACAATTAACCAGGCAAAACTTGTTTTTAATAAATCTCCCAACATTTTAGACCTGCCAAGTCACATTTCCATACCAGGGCCCTTCTGAGGCAAACAAAAGCCACGGTCAATGTGACCCATAAAAATGAAACCCAGAAAATAATATAAATATAAACTATTAAATATCTTTTAAAATAAGTAAACCCATAAAAATCTTTAAACAACCCTAGGACACTAAAGCCAGAATCTCCAGGAGAAAGCTTTTATTTCCATCAATGCAAAGCCACTCTTCAACACCCTGAAATGAATTTGAGAAACTCACAGAACACAATTTTACTGTCTTCATGTGACAGCTAAAACACACAAGAAAACATTTAGGAGACTGTGTTTTATGGCCAACCCTTCTCATCATTAATACATATTTCTATGTTTTTTGTCTCTTTTGATTGTGTTTCTTGGGTTGTTTTCCAAACCAAGCGGGGTTTGGTAACTGTGGTTATTTTGTAAACTGTGGTACAAAAAGAGGCTCCCTGCAGCGCCCTGCCGCGATCCAGCCCAGCAGACTCACAGCGGGAGCTCCCTGCTTTTGGTACTGGAGCACATTCCAGTGAAAAGTCATCTCCACCTGCCTGGCCTGAAGGAATCTGAGCAACTTCCCACATCCCAGGAGAGGTTCTCCTTCACCTCTGCTGTGTCCTGTCTTGCTAAAACCTGTAAGACATCTTCCAAGTGGAAATACATAATTCATCTCCATGATTATTTTATTAACTTACATGGCTTTAGCACAGCGTTCTCCCATGCTCAAAAAGTACTTTTTTTTTGTTTTATTTTTCACGAACCATGAATAATTTCCATTCTGCTCTGTACAGGCATCAAGAATTCTTTGTCTCCAGCACAATGCCAGAGTAAGGACTCACGGATTAAGTCCTTTCCTTCTACTGTAGGTTCTTCTTGCCAATAGATAAAGTAAGATAAGGAATAAGAACAAGTACCAGAAGGAAAAAGCAAATCAGGAAAGCTGTGAAAAGTAAGTGAGGAAAGCAGAGCAAGTCTTTACCATTATTATTTTCTCTTTATTTGTATCCAAATAAACATATACTGTGCAACTGAGAAAAGAGGGGGGTGGGGATTACAGTGGTTTCAGTTGTATTTTTGTCTTGTAAAGACTCCAAATAACTTCAGATCTGGGATTCCTTGTTCTTAGCAAGGATGGATGCCCTTTGTCACTATTTCTAGGTGATTTCAGCTCCAGCCTAACATTAAACCAGTTGGACACAGTTGTACCAGGGTTAAGAATTGAATGTAAGTAACTCCCATGTGAGTTACTCTTGCTTTCACAAGTTATGTCCAACACTAAAACCCAAGGGGTGAACCCTTGACTGAAACTGGTTGAAATCTGGATATTTGCAATGATATCAGACCATCCCAGAGATCTCTGTAGCCCTTTTTCCCAGCCTGCAGCAGTGCCCACGAGCAGCTGGCTGAGTCCCTCAGTCAGACTAAGCCTGTGTTCCTGTTTTCCCAGAGCCCCTCAGGCTTCAAACCCTGCAGCTCAAGTGCTTTGACCTCGGGGAATGTCTGCACTTCCCCACTTTCCACATGCACCGGAAAAGGTGCCCTTCCTGTGCTCCCTTCCTGGCCCCCACGGGGTGTGCACAACCAGTGCTGCTCCTGGGAACCTCTGCACTCATCAGCCTTCGCTGAAAAGGACACAATTCTCTGCTCTGCTTCTGCCCAGCACTCAGAACATCCCAGAACTCTTCCCCTCCTCTTCCCCGGGTTCCCTTCCAGACTGACAAGTGCATATTCCCTTTGAGCTGTGCTGCACTGGCTCCATTCCGTGTCCAGATGCTGCCTTTCAGCAGCCCCTGAGCTGCTCCCATTGCTGCTCTCCAGGCTGGGAGGGTGATGGCAGTGCAAAGAACCAGGCAGCGCATGGATTTATGTCGCCATAGAACGTTCCCCTCCGTTTTCCATTCCTTTTCTAAGAATTCCTACCCCTCCAGCCAGCTTTTTGGCAGCTGCCAAGCACCCAGCTGACATTTCATAGAATTCCCTATTTTAACACAAAGATCTCACTCCTGATTCATAACAGTCAGCTCAGAGCTCAGGCTTCATATGAAAATGAGGATCCCTACGTACATCACTCCACATTTATCTGGAGTGAATCTCATCTGCCTTTTTATTATCCAACCACTCAATACTCCAAGGCCCTTTTGAAGCTCCTCTCATCTCTTTTTCTTGACTGGTTATCCTCAACATACCAATATTCCTCTTTTCCAACGGAGGAGCAGAAAACGCAGGTCTGCTCGTAACTTTCCAGCACTGGTGAGAGCTGACTCTCCTTTCCCACCTTCCACAGTCACATTTTGTCACTGCAACCACCTTTGTTCTTATTCCCCTGTATTCCTTAATATCCCCTAAGCTGAAAGGCTCCAATAATTGCATTAGCATCAGCTTCCCACTGCAAAAGTCCCATTGATTCTTCCTTATTTTGCTGTTTCCATGCATCAGCTACCTTTAGCCCTTATTAGCTTCTCCCAGCTGGCCTCCTATCGGCATGAGGCCTGTGGCTCTGTGCTTTCATCCAATACCCCTCGAATTATTCCAAGAGCCATTTCTCATTCCTCAATTGTCTCTCTTCCTTCTGTTCTGTTCCCTTGTGGATACCAAGCCCAGCTGCCATGCATTCTTGGCTCTAGCTCCTACAAAAAAGCAGGTCCGTGGCAGCAGCCATAGGAATCCCAGCCCCTGCCCTTCTCAGAGCTGTGTCTCCTGTGGGACTCCCAGGGAGCTACTCCTGGCACCAGATGGGCTTCTTCATCAGAAGAAACCAGTTTGGGGTTCTTCATTCATTTCCCAGGCTGAAGTCCCACCTGTCCCTGTGCCCATTTCACCACACCCTCTTCAACCAAACACGTTTTGTTCCAATCTCACCGTTTCCTCTGAGTTCCTCAACATCTGCCAGATTTTCTGCCCCTGAATAAAATTTTAAACCACCTCATTCTTGCCACCGTGTTGGAGAGTTTTTGAGAGGTGTCTGGATGTGACATTTGGGAAGAGGGTTTAGGGGTGATGATGGTGGTGCTGGGGCGTTGATCTTGAAGGGTTTTTCCAACCTTGCTGATTCTGTGACTCCAAATTACACAGTTCCAGACACTTCCCACCATTTTTCCTTTTCAAATACCCTTCACTCTCAATCTCTTCTTTAAGCAGCAACAGTTCCATTGCTCTTTTGACAAAATCATCTAAACCTGCTATCCAGGTACCCCCTGTTACAGATATTTCCCCTATTCACCAGCTCCTTGTATCAGTTTTCAAGCACTGCTTTCCCCTTTTCTGGCCCCGTGCACAGCACAGGCTGCGTTTCAGAGGGCACCACTGCTGAGGCCCCAATCCCACTCTGCTGAGATCCCTCCTCCCCATCCCAGGCCCTAGATCACCAACACAAACGTGAACGATGACCACTGGTTCACCGCCAGCCCCAGAGGCCATCCATTTCAATGAGGTCCAAAATTTTGGTCACTGGCCAGCCATGGTGTGATTCCCAAAAATGCAAGCAGTCATCCAGATGAGGATCAAGCACTTCCTCTTGGGTTGAGACAGGAATGTCTGTGGCTGAAGGGGTAATTCTTGGTGCCAGCGCACACCCATGGGGAGGCCTGTTGGCAGCACCATTCCTGCACTGGAATCCCCTGGGCAGTGCTTTCCCCTCCTCGGCAGGTCTGGCTGGGAGCTTGGAGATGAGATTGTCTCACCCAGGAGCTGCAGAGCAAAGTTAACAGTGCATGGAGGCACAAGATTGAAGTTCTGAATCAATTTCCTCCATGTCAAGTTGGTCAGTTATTCTAACTGCAGTTTGCAATTACCAAATCAACACCAGAAAGCTATAAAAGGAGCAGACTTCAGACCTTTATGCTGTTAATTTCTGTGTCTATCAAGCTGTAATTTAAAACCAGCAGCTGTGTCACAAAGATACCGCTGCAGCCGTCATTTATCAAGGAGACAACAGAGATGGAGAGAGGGATCACCCCCCAAGACGCTCAAACCAGCAAACCATGAGCTGAGCTCAGCACACGCAGCTCAGTTTTCTTACTCCGAAGAGCTCCATGCCCAGGCTTTATTCAGATCTGCACACTCTAAAGCCGATAAATCAACTCCCCCACACTGCATAATCTCATAAAAGTGCTCCCCGTAGCAAAGAAGGGATTGTCTTGCAGAACAACACAGATCTTGAATCACAGAAGATACAACAGAGAGTTTCGCCAACAATATTTTGACATTAATGTTGCCTTTATTCATAAAGACACTGAAGGGAAAGAAGCAATTGCAAGAACAACAAGAAACACAAAGAAAAAGGGGGGTTAAGGTGTGGTTCTCACTATTATTTGTAGATAGAAAGAAAAATTACATACACACATATAAGAAATGTTTGCCTCATGAATATTAACACGTATGTGAAATATTATGCTGATGGAGAAAAATCTCCTTACAAATCAAGAAGATTAAGATTACTGCATAATTGAAATAATCTCCACAAGAAAAGAAAATTAAAACAAAAAATGTTCAAGTTGCAAGGTCATGTATCACCCAGGGGCAGTGTGACAGTGCATGTATCTATATAGAGATATAAAATACAGATATTTATGAAATCATTGAAGGGGTTGAGAGCAGCCTTTGACAATAGGTTTCTGAGGAATAAAACTTGAGACAAAGCGTATAAAACTAAACAAGAAGAGAAGAGATGCTTTCCTTGGAGGAACGCAGGTGTGGGGGAGAACAATCAAACTGCTGGACAGAATTATGGAATGGGATGTTCCCAGCCCCTCCAGCCCGGCAGAGTTGATTTTATTGTCTCTGCCAATTCATCCCCTCACACACACACAAAGCAGCAGAGCTTTCAGCCAGGCAAACTCCTGAGCAGTGCAGGGTTCTCCTCCCAGGACACTGAAGTGTCCAACACCCGTGGACTGAAGAGGGACTGAAACCCTCCAGGATTTCATCACCCAGCTGTGTTCTAGGAAGAAGCTAGTTACACACACCTCCATTTATTTCTGCAGTCATCCCGTCTCGTGTTTCAGTGGTGTTGCAAAGGGAAAAGATGTAAAATGTGAGAGTGCTGCCTCTTGTACTGCAACTGCAAAGCTTCGCATCCAGGACCATCCTGTTACTCCATCCTGTTACACAGCTATGACAGTTCAGGTCGGCTGGGGCACAAATTGCCTCGCAAGGGCTTCTGTGGTAATTTGAACCACTGCTGTCCCGCCTCTGTCCTGATTTTAGGAAGTGATTTAGCTGAACTGATGCAGTTGGGGTTCTTAGCAGGCTCAGCCGTTTGAACAGGGCTTCCCCCTCCCACGGCAAGGAGTAACAAGGTGTGAAGGAAGCCTGGCGCTCCACAGTGGCTTCACCTCCAGCTGCACTGTGCTGCTTCCCTGCCCCGATTCACACAGAATGTGCAAATTTAGGCACAAAGTGAAACAACAACAACGTGGTATTGTGAAGCGTGGCCAGAACTACACCTTCCACTGTCCCAGGTTGCTCCAAGCCCCAGTGTCCAGCCTGGCCTTGGACACTCCCAGGGATCCAGGGGCAGCCACAGCTTCTCTGGGCACCCTGTGCCAGGGCCTGCCTACCCTCGCAGGGAACAATTCCTTCCCAATATCCCATCTATCCCTGCCCTCTGGCAGTGGGAAGCCATTCCCTGTGCCCTGGCACTCTATCCCTTGGAAATAGTCTCTCTCTTTCTATCTTGACCTCCTTCAGATCCTGGAAGGCCACAGCTGGGTCACCCCAGAGCTTCTCTCCAGGCTGAACAATCCCAGCTCTCCCAGCCTTTCCTCCCAGCAGAGCTGCTCCATCCCTCTGCTCATCCTGGTGCCTCCTCTGGGCTCTCTCCAGCAGCTCCAGATCCCCCCAGGGCTGGACACAGAACTCCATGTGTGCGTCAAGAGCAGAGCAGGGGGAGGATCACCTCCCTCAAACTGCTGCTCACACTTCTTTTGATCCAGCCCAGCGATTGTCCTTCTGCACTGCAACGGGCTCCGGTCTCGCAGTTAACAGAGCTGTGATTTGTCCTGACCCAAAAATCAAGGGCTGGACCCTGGAGAACACACAGAGCTACTCAAACACCCCTTTGCTCTCTCTACTTAGTGGCAGACAAAAAGTACCAATGCCTTGGACAACAAATACCAATAAAATGCCCCCCTCCATGGGGGAAAGGAGCATGGGATGCCCTGGCTGCTCACAAATGCAGCTTCTCGGGAGGCCTGAGAGAGGCAAGAGACAAAGGGGAATCACATGGCCCCATCCCACGAGGGTGGCTGTCCCCACGCCCCGCTGGTGGCAGCCGTGGTGATGCAGACTCCAGGCTGGGTGCCCCACGCAGAGCAGCTGTGGGGGAGAAGGAGCTTCAGAGCACACAGCGAGCTGGGCCAAGAAGCTTCACAAACTGTGAAATCCAACCCCGCTGCCAGCTCCTCAGACTGTTCCCCCTCTTCTGCTCAAGATCAGCCGCTTCCCATTCTCTGGCCAGGACCCCCAGACTGGAAGCATATGGTCTCGATGCTAATTAAGGCGACCAGGCTTCCCAAATTTTTCATGGAACGCCTGAGCTCTCTCACATTCATACCCTAGCAGCAACATCCCCTCAGGGATGAAAACTTCAGGGGCAGCAGGAAGCAACAGCAAGGAGAAAAAAAAATAAAATATGATATCAACTGCTGGCATGCCAGCCGTTACACCTGGTGGATCAATCATTTAGCAACAATTACAGCCAGGATTTATCTGCACAACTGAATCAGCCCAGAATACATCATGTGTTATGTACTCTGCCTCATTCCACCAAAACACTGTTCAATTAATCCAATTTAAAGAACATTTCCCTGTGAAGGGACGTGCCATTCCCCCAGAAAACAGCTCAACCATTTACCAGCATTATTGTTATTAAGAATTACGTAAATCAACCATTGAATCATTAGGCCTCGAAAAGACCTTTAGGATGATCAAGTCCAAGCACCACCACCGTGTTCTGAAGTGCCACCTACACGTGTTTTTTGGACACTTCCAGGGATGGGACTCCACAGTGCCACTTCTCACATCCCACTACCAAACAACATATTCCTCACCCCAAAAGCAAAGGGCCAACTCCCTTTAAACACGCTCTACTCAACACTAACTTGCATTTGCCAGCACATTGTAGGAAATTCTCTTTTCTTTTTCATAGATATTTCTGTGTATTTGTTTCCCTACAGCTCAATCTGAGTCAGTTCACAGCCCCAAACATGTTCCAAAAGCATTTCATTTAGAAAGGCCCAAATACCCGTTTCATACAGTCCATTACATCCGAACATTGTAACAATTTCATCTGCTTCAGCCTGAATAAGAAATGATTCCCCACATTCTTTAAACAGAGAAGCTCGTGTCAAAGAAAATAGCTTTCAGATGTTTTACAACTCTTTCATCCACAAAGGAATGCTTGGGGCTTATGAAAATATACACCTGCTCCTTTGAAAACATGGCTTTCCCCCCAGTGGGAGGAAACAACGAGAAAAGCAAAACCAATGCAACAGTTCCGCCCTCCACGCTGGAAAAGGCAGCCAGGTACAGGGGCTGGAAAAATCTGAGTGGAACTACACCTCCAAACACCCCTGGAGCCCGAGGTTTCTGCCCTGGAGTCAAGCTGCTTCCCCTGCTATTGCCCCCCAAGCTCTTCCAGTGCCCTCCAGCACCTTACCAGGTGTGGCAGTGTACACCCACAGGTTTAGGATCAAACTCCCTCCAACTCACCTGGAAGCCCACATGAAGTGCCACCGTGCCGCCAGGAACCGGGAGCGTGTCAAAAATGCACGGCCCAGGATCATTTACATCCCTAACACACGATCCTGGTACCTGCTCGTCACCTGTGACGCTCAGTGCAACGTAAGCAGGTTCTTTTCACGGCAAATAAATACTCCCAGCCATCAGCAGATCTGTGTCATTAACTGATCTAAGTGCAGGTTGCACAGGTATTTTCCTGTGGGTCTTGCAGCACAGTAATCTTTGTTACAGGCTTCTCTCTGCTGAGGAATGATTGAGAGACCCACAGTTTGCAGTTTGGCACCGAGTCCAACTCCCGTTTCAGTTGACTTCAGCACAATTGGCTCTTATTTTCCAGTACAAGTCGAGTTTCATTGCTGCAGACACGTAGATATCCCTCCCACAAAGGGCACAGAGCAGCACGGAGACCCAAAAATTCCCATCATCTGCTTGCCCTCCTGCAGCCTGGAGCACTTCTTTCCAAGAAGAAGGGGCCTCCATGCAGTGAGGAGCTGCCACTGCATCAAACAGCAAACCCAGCAGCTGTGGGTAACCACGGCACTGGGAAAATGCAGCTGCTTTCCAGGATTTGCTCCTGTTTTCCACAGAGCAGCACTGGCCAAAGCACCAGGCAGAGCAGTTCCAGTGCAGACAGGGAGGGAGGAGGAGAGAGCTGGGGAACAGCTCAGAATCAGCACTTTCAGTGGCTTAAACCAAGCCTCTCTCATCCAAGGCCACGTCAAAAGCGACGTCACAGCTGAGCCTTAATGGAAATGGAAAACCAGGATCGTTTACTGCTCTGTAACAGGAGAGCACGGCTGATGGGGAGGGAGGGCAGCCACACCTCACAGACCCTGCAGGCTGGGAAGCGTTTGGGAGCTCCCCACAGTCTTGGGAGCCGCAGGGACCTGCTCGGGGACATGGGGACAGGTCCCCACGAGGCTCAGGGCCAGCACAGCTCACAGACAGGGCTCTTGGCAGAGTCAGCAAGGGGGGAGGAGACCTGTAAGGTCACAAAGCCTCACCCATCACCCCCAAATCACAGCCCGAGGGCCACATCCAGGCACCTCTTGAACGGTGACTCCACCGCTGACTGCCCTGGGCAACTCGTTCCAGTGCCTGGCCACTCTTTTAGGGATATTTTTCCTAGTCTCTGATCTGAACGCCCCTAGTGCAACCTAAAGCCTTTTCCTCTCATCTTCTCACTTGAGACGTGGCAGAAGAGCCTGACCCCACCTCACCACAACCTCATTTCAAGCAGCTGCAGAGCTCACCAGGAACACATCCCCCAAAACTGCCCAGCCAAGGTGCCAGGAGGTGCCTGGAAATCCCAGCACAGCTGGAGAAGCCCAGCAGCACAGACATCCCGGACTTCCCGATGTGCACAGCTAGAAAAAGTCACTGCAAAATTCATCTGCATCCCTGCTGTAGCCGTTTGCGCCAGTTTTCCAGAGACACAAGTATTTCTCAAAATAGAATGCTCAATACCACCACTCTCAAAAGCTCTTATTGATTTCTGCCCAGACTTAACAAGATATTTGACTTTCTGAAGCTGTACTTAATTTCTTTGTCGCTACATTGCCTTTCCCTCAGCTGTGGTCCCTCCTAACACTTATTATTAGCAGCATCATTTTTCTGCCTTTCTCTGAACCACAGAAGAAGGCGGAAGGGTTCCACATCAGGCATGGAGAAACACGGCTCTTTCCAATTCTTTTAGAAAGGAACATCCTGAAATAGAGACACAAATGAGGAGAGAACTCACCAATCACTTCTTTAAAAAGCCTGGTTTTTATCAAGCACTCGAATGGTTTGGGTTGGAAGGAACCTTAAAGCCCATCCAGTTCCAGCCCCATGAGCAGGGACACCTTCCATAGGCCAGGTTGCTCCAACCTGAGCAACTGTGGATAATTTGTAAATATTTCATACTCAAAGACCAGGGTTTTTTTTTTTTTTTTTGTAAGTTCCAAAATGAGAAGTGCAAAACACTGCACTCTGCCAGCAGACATCATAAAACCGCTCTGCTCCAACTCCTACCTCAAAAAAAACCTCACAATGCAGTGGCAAAAAGTTAAAACCTAAGGTTAGGTTTTTATATATATTTTCCTCCAAAACAATATTTTAGTCACAAGAGATGTTACAGGGTAAAGTTATATCCTGCAAGGATAAATGAATCTGAAATTGCTTTTAAGGAATAAGTATTTGTCTGAGCTCAGAAAAGGCAATACATAAAACAAAAAAGGTAAGCAGCCTATTTTAGGGCATTTTACCAGTGCGTTTACTGATGGTTTATTCTCTTCCATTTTATTCTTCAATTTAGACAGCATTATTCACTGTTACTGTTAATTTAGATCCTTTTGTTTTCCTAATGTCACACAGATAAAATGAAGGTCAGAACAAATTTGTGACTGTTTTAAAATCCAGAAAGCCTGACAAAGTAATCACATGAAACTGCTTGATTGAAAAAAATAAGGGAATTTATCCCCATACACAAACATGGGATCAATTCTGCCTGTTCCCTAATCCCAGAGGCGGAACACACCGGAAAGGTGCCACCGAAGGGAAAGCAACACCTTCAGGGGAAAAAGAAAGGAGAAGTGTTGAACTCAGCTCTTCGTTTTCTCCATGGACAAAAGAAGAGATTAAAAAGATGTTCCAAATAAAAGCAGGGGATTTCTGGCATTTAGAGAACACAAAGGGAGAGGCAATGCATCAATGCCCGAGCGGCAGAATCGCAGCAGTTCATCTTCTCCTCACTCGCGTGCTCCGTGAGTAAACAGCTGGCACAGCTGAAGGGAGAACACAAGGAATTCCAGGGAAAAGCACAACGGGAGCTGAGCAAATCGATACCTCCAGCACACGAGTTGTGCTCCTCATTAGTCCAGAGCTGAGCTGTTAATGGCCCTTCTGATTGGTGCTTCTTGAGGGTTTTAAAAATACCGAGAAAATTAGAAGAGTGTAAAAATGCTCGGCTCTCGGAAGCAATAACTGAGGGAAAGCCGAGAAGTGCCGAGGTAGCCCTGCTGCTGGCTGGTGATGTGATTTAAAGAGGAGCGTTCTGCGAGTGCTGTTCCTCAATCTGTCCTATTTGCCAGGCTGGAATTGCCGTCCTGGAGCAGTAATAAGCCAGAGGAAAGCCTGCATTTGGACACAGCTGTCAGGCAAGAGCTTTTGAAATTCAGATTATCCCCAAAATTGTTGGGCCACCAGCATTGTTCTCCATAGATGGCTCCCAGCACAATAGCGGAAGTGAAAGCTATTTTCATGTACTCTGTCTTTAAAATTTCAATTCCCTCTTCTTGCATTGGACACAATCCTCCGAAGCAAAATTAAAATTAGTATTTCAAGACTAGAATTATCTAATTGGTTATGGAATAGGGAATACAGGTTTTTAATTAAGAAAAAAAGGTGAAGAAAGGTCTGAGCAGCTAAGCTTATATACCTGTATCCCATGCACACAGAGTTTTGAAGGGAAGCCCGCGTTAAAAGATGCAGAGGTCAGTGAAGATCTGGCGTAGCTGGTCCTGCATCTTTTGTCCCAGGAGTGAAGGAGGGGATGGAGTTGGCTGGGGACAGGAGAGCTGCCCAGATTTTCCATGAAGTGCCTACACTGTGTAGGTTGTTTGGAGAGTGGAAAGGGAGGATATTGACTCTTCCCAGCATTTCCCTAGGCAGTGCTTTGGAATCATGGAGTGGTTTGGGTTGACAGGGACCTTCAAGCCCATGCGGTCCCAAACCTTTCCCACGACTTCCACTACCCCAGGCTGCTCCAAGCCCCATCCAGCCTGGCCTTGGGCACTTCCAGGGATGAGGCAGCCACAGCTTCTCTGGGCACCCTGTGCCCTGTGAGGGTGGTGAGGAACTGGAAGAACTTCCTGCTGATATCTGATCTACCTCCACCTCCTCTCTTCCAGTTTGAGTCCATTCCCCCTTGCCTTACCTCTGCATTTCCTGCTGAACTCTCCTCTGACAAGGCTCCCCCAACCTTTAGAAGCCACACTTTCCTCACTACAACTGTTAGGGGGAAATGTTTGGTTTAATCCTTGGGAAGAGCACATTTGTGGACACACAGCCCACACTGCTCTAGAACACCGAGGTTTTCCTTGGATTCAACAAATCCTTAAACACAGAAAATCCTCAAACACAGAAAATCCTCAAGCCCCAGAGGAAACCTCAGCTCACACCTTTTAAGATGCTGGGAGCAAAGAGGAGGGTGGTTGCTCTCTCTGGGAGACCTCAGGCAAAAAACAACATGATCCCTCTGTCCAGAACGAGTTGTGGAAGCAGGGGACACCAAGGAGGGGAGGAAACTACTGCAGAAAAAGGACAACCCGGGCACAGTAACAAACCTGAATATACGGGTCTGAAATGAGCATAAATTGTAAGAGAGAGGCAGAGTAATTTGAGCAATCAGGCTTTGGCTGAGAAGAGGAAATATCACCCGTGGCACGGTTTGTTTTGTGAGAGGGAATGTTCAGCCAGCCAAGCTCAATGGTCCCCTCAAGCACTGAGCTCCCACGAGAATTTTAACAACAAAGCCACTTGTTCATTTGAGCACTTGAAGGAAGCGATTTTCTAAATGACCACTCAAGAGAGGAAGAAAGCAAATGGAGCTCACCAAGGAATAGGGTACAGGTGAGCAGAGCAGAGCCATCAGAGATGCCTGTGGAGCATCCCGGGACAGGAGGCTGGCTGGTAACAAGGGATCTCTTGGAAAGGTTTTGGGTTCTGTTTTAAAAGCTGTCCACGGCCAGTTTTTCACATTTCCCTTTTCACAGTCTTGCTGCAAAAAGAGCAGAAGGTCTTGGATTTGCTTGTTTTACTTTTTTTTTTTTTTTTGGTAGCCCAAGAACAAATTCAGTTTCAGGTTCTTAAAAGAAAACAAAACAAGAAGCTAAAGCCTGCATTATTTGAAAGAGCAATGCAACCCTTTGAAAAAGCTGATACAACACCACCGAAAACCAGGGATGGCACAGGACATGGGGAACAAGACTTTGGACCACTATGAAGAACATATTTGAAGGAAGAAGATCCAGTTTTTACCTCCTGCTCTCTAATTCCACCCATTTCCAAAGGAGCCAGGATGCACAGCTACCTCAGCAGATTAAAATCTAATGACCAATCTTCTGCCATTAGACATGCCTGCCTACCTTAGAGTCAACATCCAGCCCTGCAGGTGAGAAGTGCTGGGTTTGTTTCTAACCATTCTCAAAAATAATTTTCCAGGTTCTGAGTCCCTCATTATAAATGATTTCAGAGTCCAAAATTCATTAGTTGTGCTTCACCACCTCCCAAGTGACACTATTGCACCATGCAGCCAATTCCTGGGAGCTCTGATGCTTCTCCTGAGTATACAAAGGTGTTTTTTTCTGTTCTGTATAATATGTCAGCAATGGAACAACACCCTTCCTACTTGTTGCAGTGGGATTGAAAAAGGGAGAAGAAAGGAAGAACTGATTGTGCATCTTCAGACCCACCAGCAAAGCTCCCTTTCTGTTCTTAACAAAAATTCAAGTCCATGGTCTGCCTGAAATTATGTAAGGATGGGTCAGCTAAAATGTCCAAATGGTTTCATGCTGACCACGGGAGAACAAGCCACTGCCAACAACTCTAGACCCTGTGATCTGGGAAATGTATGGATTTTTATCTTTAAGTAACTGCATTTGGATGCTATTTTTTTTAAAGTGGATTTGCTGCTAATTCAACCTCCGCATCCACCATCCACTGACAGACATGATATGGTTACGATGGAATTGAGAACTAGATTGAAATATACGCACAGTTATTAGAAAACATACAGCAGGGCAAGGCTAGTGCACAGCTCCACAGAGAGGCTGTGCCCATCAGACTGGGGAAATGGAAACATCTGAAAATAAAGCTTTATTTTATATAACAATGCAGATTAATCCCTCTGAGCCTGGTATTGGTCATGCTCAGGGCAGCTGCACTCCTTCAGTGCCTGCTTCAGATGCCACATCCAGACTTCCGTGTTTTCCATGTCCTCCCTTACATGCAACAAAACATCTCCAGCCCAGGAATGCCCCATTTTCCACGAAAATAAAATCCACTCTCCCGTGTCCATGGAGTACACGCCCTGGGAGATGTCCAGGGTTCTGAAAACCAGAACTGAGCAGAGCCAGAGCTAAAAATGGCTCCATGTCTTTTAGGAGGCTCTGAAGAGCATTGAAGCACTCATGAGTGGATATAGACGTAAAAACAGGTAAAGAGAGAAGTGTTGTTGGAGCTCCCACCATTCCTCGACACCGTGAGCAAGACACTGGCCCTGGCTCATCCCTGCCCCCTTTCCAAGGTCTCCAGGCAGCTCAGCAAGGAGCCCTCTGGCTGAGCATCATCCACCCTCATCCTTGCCTGAAGGCTCTACAGCCTGATCCCAGGTTTCCAGCTCCTTCCCAAGTTCTTGAGCCCCACAGCCTCACCCAAACCCATACCAGCAGCCCGTTATTCCCAACCCTGCACAATTCCTTATGCTAAAAGCAACGAGGGGTCCACAACTAGGAAATCTGTTGGAAAATACCACAGAAACTGACGCTGATCCGTGGGTTAAAGCCTTTCTCCCACCACTCCAAAAGGCTGAAATTGTTGTAGCCAGCCCGGAGAACACACCCAATTTATTACAGCGATCGTTTCTCTCTGGCTCCCTTCTCCAATCCCTCTCCCTGCTTCCAGCAGAATGTTAACTCCGAGAAAACGGAGCAGTGGGGAAAAGGAAACAGTGTTCCTACAGATGTGAATGTCATGTAAATGTCAAACCTCCTGTTAAAATTTGATCAGGAGCCTGAGTGAAAGGGAAAGAGCATTTCTGTGAGTAAACCAGCACATTAACAAGAGTTTCAGCCTGTCTGTTCACAACGGGACCTCAGTGATGGATTTCATTATTCTTAATTTCCCGTGTAATATTAAGCTGCAATTGATTTTGCTAAAAGATCATACATAGCAGTACAAGAACTGCAGACAAACATTGGCTGACAAGATGGACCTACACGGGTCTTAAAATTAAATTCTTTGTGTGCCTTTTCTACAACTGCACTTAATCCACAAAAATTCATTTCTTTTGCATTAAAATTAAATGTCTCTCTACTTAGACAGATAGTGTGCACCCATTCATCTGTATCAGGAGACAGAAGGTAGTTTCCCACTAAATCCCAAAAAGAAGAATTCCAGCAGACAGTATGGGGATACAGATAATTGCAAAGAATAACTCTCCAAAGTTTTTGTCTTGGAAAAGAACTGGGTTTTCTTCAAGACTACGCAGTCCCACTGGACACATTTCTTGATGAAACTCAAGTCATAGATGCTCCTTACTCAGGAACTCTCTTGCCGCTGAGTCACCTCAGTTCTGTTTTTCAGGACCTTGGACATCTCCCAGACGACCTCAAGTATTCCAAAGGAATACTCGTATGTTAGTGACACGGGGACAGACGTGCTTGTGTACAGCGACAGGAGCAGGCCATTAGATTAGGTTGGATTGTTCCCTGGGAGGGTGGGCAGGCCCTGGCACAGGGTGCCCAGACAAGCTGTGGCTGCCCCTGGATCCCTGGAAGTGCCCAAGGCCAGGTTGGACACTGGGGCTTGGAGCAGCCTGGGACAGTGGGAGGTGTCCCTGCCCAGGGCAGGGTGTGGCACTGGGTGCGCTTTGAGGTCTCTTCCCACCCAAACCATTCTGAGTTTCTATGAACTGAAGTTATTGGTTTTAACTACAAGTTAAAGACACGTTTCACTCTAAAACATAGCGACAGAAGAATTCTGCAGTAGCATTCATGTTGCTCAATGCAAACTTAAGATTAGGAAAATTTTCCAGCTACGTGCCCCCACCTGACCTCCACCTCCTCTCAGCACACATGGATGACTGTGGCACAGCCAATGCCAGCTTCATTTCAGTGCAGAATTCTTTTCACACCAGTCCAACAATTGCCCTGAACGGATCCCTTTCCATCCAAAAAGCCCCCAGGTGTATCAGGTGTGTGTGGCCTGGGGGACTGAGCTCATTTTGCAGTAGCCTTGACATGGTCGTTACCTGTTGTGCCACCAAGCCAACCTGCTCATTTCTTCCACAGGAGTTATACAAGTATATCCTTGGAAAGAACTTGGAATTCCATGCCCTCAATGACATCCTCTGCGGCTGGCAGCCCAAACCATAAACTTGTCACCGTCCTGAAAATTGTGGGAGGGCAAGAGGACATAACATCCATATTTCTGATGGATGAATCCCTTTAGCTTGAGACTCCCTTAGTAGCTGGAAGATTTTTTTTTTTTGTAATCTGCCTTCAAAGGTATTAGAACAGGAACATTGTCAAAGACTCCAAGGCAGATCATTGTAGCCCTCCCCCCCAAAAAGAGAGTTTTTAAGGGATTTCAAAAATCCTCTGTCCTTTCCCTTCAATGAGGCAATGCAGGCACTGTCTTCCACTGCCTCATTGCTGTTTGAAGTTATAATCAGGAAGAAATAAAGCAGAAAGGGAAGAGGGTTGCAGTGCCAGTAGACAAAGCCTCCATCTATTCTGAATTTCATGAGCAGCCTGATTCATCTATTCAGTAGCTTCACTCCCACCAGCTTCCTTCCCATCCCCTTCCCAGATGGAAAAAGGCCTCCATGGTGGCCAGCTTTCCTGTCCTGCTCTAGCTGTCACATTGTTGAACTTCCCTCATCCACAGAAACCTCTGGATAAATCCAGAGCAACTGCAGAAAGAAGAAACACCACCCACCACGAGCGCTTCACCTCCCTCTCCTCTGATTCTCTGCTGGGGAATTCGTGGGGTCTGTGAACTCCTCTCCTGCTCCAACTGTGTTTTCACAGGATCTTATTCCCTGGAGTTTTTCAAAATAAACAGTCAATTTTACGAGCCCCGTGGTTCACCTGACATGAATCCCATTTTATTAAAGACTGTGCGTCCTTAAAAACCAAAACCGTCTGAAACTCACTGGGTGCATTTATCCAGAGCTTACTCAGGTATGAGTCCTTATGTAAATAACTTTGTTTCATATCAAATGTTAAAAGATTTTTTTTTCCCCAAAGTGCAAGTGTTATTCCAAAGAAAGGCATTGCTCTCAGGAAATAAAAAAATGGTGGAAAAGTAGTAAAAGAAGGCTGCTGAATAAGATTATCTTCTGCTCTATGATTGATTTGGGCTCCTACGGGGGAAAAAGTCCAGCAACCTAAGTAAAATGAGAGTCCTGCAAAGTTCCTTGGCTATCAGAACAGCAGCAATTTTGTTACTGTGAACAAATTCATGCTAGTGAGCATCTGAGTAACAGAGTTCAAACTGCTCTTGAGAGATTTAAACATCCTATTTGTGAATGTTCAATAACTTGAAGCTCCATAAGGTAAATGGATTCAGAAACCTGTCAGTGCTTCTTTGAATTTAACTTCTACACCCCTCCCCTTTCTTTGACAGGAACTGAAAAAAAAAGAAAAATTCAATGGCAATCTATTTCAGCATCAAGTTGTTCATTTTTCCTTGTCATACACGTGGCACTGAAGTGTCACAACCTAATTCCATTAGAGTGTGGGTTTCATTTCTAGTTTGCATTCGTTCTAGATGCAATGAGTAAAATTAAATACACCATATTCTAATTACTTCCATTGTGCTGCCTCAGAAATACTTTCCTCAAACTTGCAGTCTCTGTTTGCAGACAAGAGCAGAGGATAAAGCCCCAAGTTATTTTGTGTTGTTGAACAAACCACCAGAAACCAAAGTTATTTCAAGCTTGAGTATTACTCAAGTGTAAAAACTGGAAGAAAAAAACCCCAAAAAAGTCATAATCCATAGATTCAGTTTGCTTGGCGAAGCACAGGTCTGTTCAGGGGGGAAACTTGGGAATAAGGATCTGCCATAGTGCTCAGGAACGTGACTCAAATACTCGTTGTTTGGAGAAAACACTCAAAAACCAGTTAAATGGAAGCTCAATCAAAACCACATCAACAGTGTTTGCCTCTTCTCCTGCTCCCAACAAGCCATAATGGATTTCTCTTTTTAGAAAAGGATTCCTTTACTCCACAATCATAACAGCAATCATCACAGAAGCCTGGCTGGATATCCAAGGAACATAACTCGGTAGAACTGTTAGCTCTGAGTTGTGATGTTCCCTGCAACACGGATATCAGAGAAATCTGGAGATACACACTCACGTGGTGCTGGGAGATGGCACAGAGCTCCCAGTATCCCTATGGAGCATTCCCATGGGATAGCTCCCAGCACACCCAGACCACGAGATCACGGGATTTTCTCTACCTCTGGCCAAAAGCAGCCCTGGAAGTGCCCAGAGGAAGGCAACACCCCCTGAGACAGGAGCACTTCTGCAGTTACGGAGGGGGAAACTGAAACTGCTGCCATCAGCCATCCAAATTACTCTTCACACTGGGATTAGTGCTCATGTCTTTGTCAAAAGCACCACATGAAATGTAAAGTAACAGACAGCAGTTGTACATCTCACCCAGAAGAAAAAAAAAAAAAAATCGCCACAACCCTCCAGTGGCTGGACACTGAACCCAAATTTGAATGGGAAACAGAGGAGTATTTTTATCTGTTTAAAATATGCGAGAAGGAGCCATGTGAATGAAGTAAATACAACAATCAGCACGTGTATGAAGTGAACGCCACAGCCTGGCTGTGCAGGAAGGATCCCCAGCTACAACAAGAAGTCTGGAAAATGGACATATCATAGCACCAGCCCTTCTCACACAGACCTACCAGATCCTCAGGCACTGCTATTCACACTTTCCCTCTTACAGCCTGGGTCCTAAGCTGTTAAATACAGAATTCTTTGGGTTGGCTCTAAGCAGAAATCTGTGCTAATGTGTATTTCTGGAGAAACAAAGCTATTTTAGGCACAAATTCTTCTCCAAATCTAACTGTCTAAGCACCAAATTAATGAATAAAAGCACTGGTAAAAGTAGTGGCTGTATGTTTGTCTCCCGCTAATTAAACCCCTTCAGCAAAAACAGTATTTTAGAGCTTAAACACAATCTTTGCCTTAGAAAGGACTCACTACTCTTTTACCAAGATGGCTCCTCAAGATGCTTTACAAGGAGTATTTTCCTCCTTGCATCCTTTCCAACTGCTCCCAGAAATCTTTCCACCGGCTTTAATCAGTCAGCTTTGCCTTTTTACCTCACTTGTTTCTCTCAATACCTCAAATGGTTTGTTCGGGTTAGAAAATGAAATGTATGAACTGGGGGAAAAAAAAAAAANAAAAAAAACCAAAGAAAAAAAAGGGGGAAGAAGAAAAAAAAAAAAAAAAGGAGTACCTCAGCACCAGAAAAAAGCTGCAGCCTTTGTGGCACTTCCCTTTGAACCTTCCTCTGTTGCTCTTTTTTTCCTTGCCCTCCAGACTGCACTATTCCAGGGAATTTATTTGAACCAACACCGTCTTTTTCTATGTTGCAGGGCATTCTCTTGATGACAGACAAAACAGGCTGGAGAAGGACAGCAGTCCCTGGCCCTTCCTCAGGCAAACATCCACCACAAGCAAGCTTGGTTTGTTTGAAGTTCCAAGGAGAACCGGGAGAAAGCCCAGGATTCCTCTGCTCACCTTTAGGCTAAGATCGCAATCTTGATGCACTGGTGTGAATTCCTGCTGGAGCGTGTTTTCACACCGGCTATTCCCAGCAGGAGCCAGCACAGCTCGGGTGAGGGTTTTATCCACAGGGTAGGAGAAGCTGGCTGGCACCTGGCTCATCCCAGCTCCGTGCAGTCACTGCAGCTGCAGCTTCCTAATTGAGATCCACCCCTCGTCTGCTTGGGCCTTAATTGCTCTCCAAAGCCCCTGCAAGAGGTTCCCAGCAGAGACAAAGTTCCTCCGACACAGCAGCCAAAACAAACAAACAAACGATTAATACCTTCCCCTGCCTTTCCCACACAGGCAGAGAGTGGAGGGGCCCCCTGGCTCATCCCAACTCGCAGTGCTGGGGTTTGCTGCACCCTGGCACCTCCAGGGAAGCTCCTCAATATTTTGTGGCTGCCCCTGGATCCCTGGAAGCATCCAAGGCCAGGCTGGACGAGGCTTAGAGCAGCCTGGGATAGTGGAAGGTGTCTCTACCCATGGCAGGAGGTGGCACTGGATGGGATTTAAGGTCTCTTCCAACCCAGACCATACTGGAATTCTGGGATTAGCCAAGGATTGAGGGCAATCACCCTGATGAGGTCAAATTTCTGCCAACTGGGGAATCCACAGGAATCCCAGGCAGATGCAGCCACTCTCCAGCTGTAGATCACCCTGCTCCCCTACTGGCTTTTCCCTTCCCAAGTGAACCCAGGGAGAACACCCTTCTGCCTCCCCCACACAAAGCTGTGTTTGGGGCACACAGAGGGGTCCCAAAGAGGTCAGATCAGTAGATTTCTGTGTACAAAACAGACTCTGTTTTAAGTGACTTATCTCTCCCTCCAAGGTTTGTCACCAGCCATCGGTAATTTTTGTTCTACCTTCTTTGGAGCTCCAACTTGACAAAAATCCAGCCAGGAACGCAGTGGCCAAAGAAGAGCCTGTCACCCCAAGAGCTCAGGAGCATCCCAAGCCACTGCCAGGGGATCACACCCCCTGCCAGAACTGCCAACCACAAACCACTTCCCTCTACCGCTGAGTTAGTGCTGATTCTCAAGTGTCCTGTAATGAATCACCTGAGCAGGCAGAGCTGCAGGAGCATCTCCTCTCCCAGCAGCCTGCTCTGCTCTGCTCTCACAAGTATTTCAGGCACTCAGCGTCTCTTCCCCCAAAAGACTTCGCATCAACAAATGCATCAAATGGAATCCCCTGGTAGCAGCAAAATTAATATATACCTGCAAGGCACCTTTTTCCCCCCTTCATCAATCAGTTGATTAGTTATTTTTAATTAAAACAGCAAGCTCTGATTGCAGGATTTTGAGCAATAATCCTTGCCGCTTTAACTACTGTTTTCTGTGCTTCAGACACTGAATTCATAAACTATTAATAGGACAGAACAAGCAAACTTGGATTTAATTCTCAAGCAGCCTTTTGGCTCAATCCAGATTTCAAGCTTCCACTATTCAGTTACCCATCTGCAAGTTTCAAGTACCAAGAAGTAAATAGTAATTGGGCAGCAGGTCAGTTTTCATCCGTGCACTCTAAGTTTAAGAGAAAAACAGCTGGTTCACACACGAAAAACCCCAATGCTTCATTTTGCCACAAGTCTGTTCAGTTTACTTCAAGCTTGGATGAAGAAGGTCCAAAAACAACCTTCATGGGTAAAAAGGCTCTCTTTGCCAAACCAATGGTTTTATATCAGGCTTACTGTTAGAACTGAACTAAGACCAGAATTTACTTTCCTATTTTCAGATTTTGCTGCTTGGCTGGACAGAGGCCCTGATGCAGACACAAATATAAAAACAAAACCAAAACAAAAAAAAAAAAAAAAAAAAAAAAAAAAAAAAAAGGAAAGCTACAGTTCATGTTGTTTTCCTGTTTAAGAGCATTTTGACTAAGGCCTAACTGCTTCCAGAAATTTACTAAAGCTATGAAAAGGAAAGTGCAAAGCTACTGGTTTTATTTGCTTCACTTGCTTGCTGACCTCGAGCAGAGTTTTAACAACTTATGTACTGCATTTGCAGCTGTTCACAAAGTACTTAAATTCCAGGCTTCAGGGGTAAATCTCCCTGGGTACCGGGCTGCTGAGGCATGGGAAGAAGGGAAGGAGCAGCAAGTGAGGGAGACCTGAAGGATCCCACATTTTAAAGATGTGTCCCACTGAGTGAAAACAGGGTTCCTGAAGTGCCCGGGGGCCAGCAGCAATACATAAGGAGCTTAAGGAAGTTTATTCTGTAAATTGAGGGAAAAGAACTCGAGTCAAGTTCTACCTCCTGTCTGATATCCATGCTTTTCTATCAGCCCTGGCAAGGTTCTTTTTCCCCCAGTCAGTCCTGTGGCAGCTTCTGAAGCGCAAAGCTTCAGTCCAGAGCAGGGGCCCGCCCAGCACTGCAATGGAGCTGTCCCAGGAGACACCAACCCCCAGCTAGCCGTCCCACAGGTAATAAATCCGTCTATATCATGGATACACAGCAGTAACTCGACAGACTGAGTGCTTCAGGCTTCCATTTCTGTAGAGAAAATCAGAGCCCAGATCTGAGCAGCTCATTTACACTGCTGATACGACGCTTGGCTGGTGGAGGAATGAGTGATAACCACGATCTCACAGAGCTGACTGAACCTCTTCATCTGCGAAATGCACGCTGAACTAACGCTCACTTTCGAAGGTGTTTAGCAGGTTGCTCTAACAACCATTCCCATCTCGCCAAAGGAATTAGATACTCTCACACTTTTCCACACACACGTGCACATGTTGTCATTGGGAAGCGACAGGAAGAGCAGGATGTGAAAGGCTGCACTATGAAACTCTGAATAAAAACACAAGCAAGCCTGATTTAAATGTCCCTTTATGTGTCCGTGGTCATTCTCCTGACAATTAAGCACGTGTCACCTACAGGCACTGTGCCTTCCAGACGGTGGCATAAGGGGGCCTGCCACATCCACAGCAGCTGAAGCAAGAGGGGACAGCCTACAGTCCCCGATTTGGGGTAGCCTGCCTCAGATTTCGCACAGCCTTGGCACACCAGCGAGTTGAAAGCAGGGTGGATTCCCACGCCGCTGCTGTGGGTGCCGGGTTACGCGTGTGCCAAGGCTGTCGCTCCTGCGGCAGTGCCAGCACTGCCGTTGCCCCTTCAGGAGGCTGGGAAAAGCACCTCACACACCCGCTCCGTGATCCATGCGGATCGGGCGCTGCTTGGAAGCAGGAGGAGATCGCATCTCTCAGCGAGAACTGAATTTGGAAGAGTTACACGGCAGGAACAGTTTGCATTCATCCCCAGCTTGCTACGTGGGATCTCGAGAACATTTGCTTTACCACTTCAGCTATACAGTCTGATTTTATTTTTAAATGTCTCTTTTTTCCCCACCTTCCACTCATCAGAGAGCAAAACTGTTCTCAGTCGAAGTGAGAAACGTATTTGCTTAACACGCAGACAGCCCAAAGAGCAGTCTGAGAAATTTATATGTCACGAACCTCCTCCCGTCGGGGGGGTGGGGGGGAACAGACACGGAAATGTTTCCACCTTAACTTTTGATGATGGAAGTGGGAGCAACCCGCCTTGCAAACACAGGGGCTTCCCCCCACACCTCGGCGGGGCCCAAATGAGCCAACGGGAATTGATATGCGTCCAAAACCCCCATTCAACTACCACACCCCTCCCCCTGAATTAACATCTAGTCATCATTAATGGCCACTGCCGAAACACGCAGAGGGGCTGGCAAGCCGGCATCTGCCTCCGCCGGCGTGTGCCCCCGGATGACACCACCCACCCACACGTCTGCCTTGCTCTTCCCAAGGTAATCTCGGTGCTCACGCTCCAGCCCCCACGGCTGACCTCACCGCACATCCCTCAAGTTCGCATAACATTCCAAACACAGGGCTGGCATCGGCCACAGCGATAGATAAAATCGCTGGGTTGTGGAAAAGGCAGGCAGAGGAGCCACATCACCTACCGCGAGCCGGGCACCGGGGTTACCCTGCTGATTCCTGCCGTAATCCTACTCCCAAAGCTTCCCTGGGCTTTCCGAGCCCCAGAAGGTGTCTCCCCGCAGCTTTGCGGTTGCAAGGCAAGGAGCTTCCCGGCTCCGCTCCGCAGGACTCCCCAGTGCCTGAAGGGCTGAGGCACTCGGGAAAAGGCTGCACGGAAGGCACCCAGCATCACTCCCCAGCATCACTCCGCTTCCCCCAAATGAGCTCGGAAATGAGATGGAACAGCAGCCGCTCCCGCGCCAAGTATTACAGGGGCGGAATACTAACGGGTTCCTTTATTTTAGCCATTACCATATGCAGATATTAAAGTCTGAACGCTGCATTTCTGCCACTACTGGCCCTCGCAAATTAACCCTGCGCCTCAAAGCCACACCACAATAGTTGAGGTCACCGTCTCTCCTCTGCTTGGCGACGGGGACCGATGGGGAAGAGGAGGAGGAGATGGGTGCCCGTCCTCGCTGGAGGATGCTCTCCCGGCTCCCGCCTCGGAGCCCTGCCCTTGCCCCGGCAGGGTGGGAGCCTCCGGGCTGAGGCAGCCCGAGGAGCCGCGGCAGCGCAGGTGCAGCATTCCCCGCTCCTGCGCATCCCTCCCTCGCCCCCGACTTACCCCCTTCCGCCGGGAAACTTTCGGCCGCGGAGGGCGGTGGGACGGGCCGGGCCGGGGGCCGCCGCCCTCTGCCAGCGAGGCCGCGGGGTCCGTGCGGGCGCGGGGGCAGCGGCGGCTCCGCTCC
>VZRN01005247.1:50030-99458 GCA_013397935.1 Dasyornis broadbenti
GGCCAATCGCACCCGCTGCTGCAGCACGAGAGGCCCTGGAGGGACAAACCTCCGGGTGTTACCCTAAAGCAGCATAGAGCTGCATTTCTTAGCGAACAAACTCCGCGTTGATTCAGCCATTTGTGGCCGACGCAAGGGAAAGACCTCTGACAAGTCAGCGGCAGCTAAAGCGCTGCTGGTTTCGAACGCAAATGTTCACTTTTTCACCCTACCCCATCCACTCGTGTCCAAGCCGGGGCAGGACAGGACCTCGCACTGCTGGAAGACAGCTTTTTCCTTAGCCAAGTGAATACAAAACGCAAATTCGCCCGTTTAATTACACCAAACTCCCCTGGCCCTCTCGCCTTCAAACCCCTTTATTGGGTTTACCTGTGCTCCTCCCTCACACTTCCGAGGGCAACTCCGTCAGCAAAACCACCAGCACTAGTCTGTAAAACCTTTTAAAAAGGAAAATACTCACTCCTGGCCTTTTACGTGACGATGACCACGTACATCTTGAGCGTCTCAATATCCTCTCAGATCCAAACGGCAACGTAGACTTAGGAACCACAAATTTTTTTACACAGAAGCTGAATAAAATCTGATCTTCCCCAAATATTTTCAGTGGAGCCTGCTAATTCCTTTGGAATCTTAACAACCAATCCCAGCCTTCAGAAGCACTCGCACTGTATCTCCAGAGTCCCGAGGAGATCTAACGCTCTGGAGATTAGACAAGGAGCACGGAGTTTGATCCGAGGGATGCGGGATGCTGCCAAGCAGCCCGTACTCAAGTGCTTCTCCCCTGGACGGCGCCACTTAGCAGCATCCACGGCTCAGAGACCCCCACCGCGGCCGCGCTCGTTGCCCCACACTGCGGCCAGGAGCCCCTGGGTCGAGTGGATTGGGGCGAGTGGCTTCGCTCCCTCCCGCACCCGCACAGTGCGCGGGGTCGCGGCTTCCGCAGCTCGGGCGGCCGAGCTGTTCAGGTGTGGGTCCCCCATCCCATCTCATCCCCCATCCCATCCCGTCCTGTCCCATCCCGTCTCACGCCCCCGCTCACCCGCGTCCTCACCTCCTCCCGTGGCTCCCGGCCGCCTCCGCCTCGCCCCGCTCGGGAGCCGCGCTCGCCAAACGCGGGCGGAGTGTGCCCCCGTCGCGGCTCGGAGGGACGGCGAACTGCAGCCGCAGGCGCCGGCCGCTCGCTCGCCCTTCTTCCTTCCTTCCCTCCCTCCCCTCGCTCCTGCCCGCCCCGGCACCCCCGGCCCGTCCATCAGCGCCTCCCTTAGCGGACATCGCCGCCTCTTCCTCACCTCTGCGCTCCCCGCACCTGCGGGGGTTTGCCTCGCTAGGGAGGGCAAAAAAACCCGCGAACTTCACTGAAACAGAGAGGAACTGCGGCGCGCCGGACTCCGAGGGGACTCCGAGAGCGGGATTAGCTCGGGGGGTGCTGGCGTAGGATGCGTGTGAAAAGGGGTGATTTCCGTGAAGTACAAATGAATATTAATTACGGCGGCTGAAGGGGGAAGAACGTGTGTCCTGGTGCTGGCACAGAGTCAGCTCATTAGCCGAAGTGGTGTTTAGGCTTCCAGCAGTTGTCCTTGCACATTTGTCTTCACAAACAAGAGATACTTGTACGGATCCTCGTGCACTTCAACAGAGGCCCACGAGCTTCCTCATTAATTTGCTTTAAATATGAGCGTTTCCTGAATACGGCAGCTTTGCAGGCTTAATGGGAGATTTTTTATGAGCAATCTGAAGAAAAATCTCAGACAGGCAGGTTCAGCAGCCTGTGGGATCAGGGACTCAGCCATTACTCATTTTTACGTCAGTATTTATGAATAACACCACACATCCACTGAAACATCCCCTACCTCTGCCCCCAGAGCTTATTGTCTTAAGCCTAGATCAATGCAGTAGCCCAAGCCAGACTCCTCCACTCAGAACTGGATGCAAAGAACAATTATTTAACAATAAAACCCCAGGAAGATTGAGGTTGGCTGGAGAACCTGACAACCCCACTGCTGCTGCCGTTCCAACCAACAGCGGCTCACGTGAAGACACGAATCAGGCTCAGAAAATGGCTTGTGCCCAGTTGGCTGCCCTGCCACCAAAAGAAAAGCTCCCCAAGCCCCGTCTTTCTGCTCTCATCCTTGCAGCAACTTCACTTGACCCAGCTCAACTTATTAAACCAGCAGAAAACTCACCTGGCAGCAAAAGGCAGCATTTCCTTCATCTTTAACAAGCCAAGGGGGATCACTGAGCAGTCAGATAAGCAGCAAAGCCACTGCTGAGCAGGTCTGGGATGAGCAGACCTTTCAGGTGGTGTGGGACCATCCCCTCTAGCTGCCAGTTGTTGTTACACTTGCTCAGCCACCCCGTGACCCCTTCTTCTCAATTTCACCTGCCTAAATCTGGATTAAATCCCCCCGGCTGAACCTGAGCCCAAAATTTCTTCCCTCACCTTCTCTGAAGGCAAAAGCAAAAGTCATATTGATTTAGATGGATCCTCCTTGTGTTCCTCTCCCATACAAAAGTGAGAAGAGCAGGAATTTTAACCGCTGTGGTACCCTGGTGCTTTACAGGAGCACTGTAAATATTTGAATGGCAATGTGCACGACCGCAAACCAGCTCACAGCTCACGCCTCAGCATCATTTGTAAGCACACTGGTGAATGAAAACCTCTCTTCTCTTACTTCCCTTCCCTCATGCTTCTTAAAAATCCCAATTCTTCAAACTAACTCCTGGAGGAAGGGAAGGAAGCAGAGTGAGGTTAAGCACGAGGGCAATGTGCTCAGAAATACCTTGCACTGGCCAGATATTTCTCCCCACCACCATTAGATGAGTCACAGAGATTTTAGCAGAGAATCTCGTTTGTACAGGAGACCGACATATCTGAGAGCTCGGGAGCTTCTGTGCTCATGCAGAATTCAGTAGCGTTTGTCACTGTGCACAATCACATTCGAAAAGTAATGCTTTTAATTAGAGAAAGATTTAATTTCTCCTTCAAAATTTGGTGGATGATTTTAATAAGAGAGTAGGAATTACAAGCGAAAGTGTCAAGACTCTATTAATCAAATATTTGCATATGCTTACATATAATTTAAATTACTCTGCCATTTATTTAATCCTAAAATTCAGAGTGAAAGAGCAGATTTGCCACTGTTTGTTTAGGTATGGCTACATTCACTAAGCTCATGCCTTAAGCCTCTACTTAATCTGTTTTACTACTCAGAATAATTGCAAACAGGGCGATACCTTCTATTACATCCCTTCCTTCTCTTCTCTTTTAAAGAACAGTTAATCACAGGAAGAATGTGCAGAGGCATTTGCAAAGTTCTGATTTTTTTTTTTTTTTTTCCCTCAATGGCCAGCTGTACTGAGAATTTGTTCTAGGATCAATGTGCATTTTATATGAATACAATTAAAGTTGTAAATATCATTCCCCAAAGCCCCAGATTAAGTTCTCCTAATCCATCATCTCCAGTAAGTATCGAAACGGATGGCAATGTTATTGATTTCGGCGGAAGCAGGGGCAGCTCCTTCATATGCTGGTCCATCTCAGGCCATCTGTCCCTACGCGTGTGTGACACGCACACCGTGTGCAGTATAGATCTGCACCTCGGTACCACCCACAGCCTGCTGCACGTGGGAGAGGTACCGATTCCACGTGTTAGTGGGGGAAATTTCAGTCAGGAGCGTCTCACACACGTTAATTGATTTACATTTGCTGCGAGTCGTGTCTGCAACAGGGACACAAAGACAAACAACCTAAACGCGCCAAGCTGCTGGGCTGGCACCCAGAGCCTGCTGTCATCCCCGTGCCCGGTTATCCATCCCATTCCTTGTTAATTTGGGGAATGCTGAGTGACCACACTACCCATTCATTTCATTTGTGGCTCTGAGTGCTCAGCACTTCTCCCTGTTAGGCCTGAGGGTGTGGGGGATGAGACAAATGGAGAATGGCCACAAAAAACTGTCTGGCTGGAGTGGCTTGCTCAGCAGCACACACAGCGCCTGCAGCAGAAACGGGTAGAGGAGAATTCTTCTCATTCACCTGCTCCTAGACAGGTGAGCCTTTCTCTTTCAACGATCCTCTGCATTGTTCTCCAGGAATTCCACACACGGGCTGGGAATTTCCTGACACACACTCAGCTGCACTTACCCCAGGTATGGGAGAGAGCTGGTAGAGAGGTCAGTGCTGCTGTTAACGGCGATACCCCCAAGCTCAGAACCAGTGAGGTTGGAAAAGCCCTCCAAGATCACAGAGTCCACCAACCCATGTCCCCCAGTGCCACTTCGACACATTTTTTGAACACTCTGGATGTGATGACTCCACCACCTTCCTGGGCAGCCCCTGCCAAGGCCTGACCACCCTTTCCATGCAGAAATTCCTGCTGGTGTCCACCCTGAGCCTCCCCTGGCCCAGCCTGAGGCTGTTTCCCCTTGTCCTGTCCCTGTTCCCTGGGAGCAGAGCCCGACCCCCCCGGCTGCCCCCTCCTGTCAGGAGCTGTGCAGAGCCACAAGGTCCCCCCTGAGCCTCCTTTGCTCCAGTCTGAGCCCCTTTCCCAGCTCCCTCAGCCGCTCCTGGGGCTCCAGCCCCTTCCCCATCTCTGTTCCCTTCCCTGGACACACTCCAGCCCCTTTAGGGCTCTCTGGCCGGGAGAGGCCTGAACTGACACAGGATTTGAGATCCTTCCCCAGTGCCCAGAGATGCTGAATTAAAAGGTGACACCATGGTTGACTTTTCATAACTTTTGAGTGCCTGACACTACAATTGAAGCAACTGAAGCAACTCTAGACGCAAGAAAACAACCATAAAGAGGAGAGGGCTGCTCTCCTTCCTTCCTTTCTCTCTCTTTCTTTCTTTCTTTCTTGCTTGCTTGCTTGCTTGCTTGCTTTCTTACTTGCTTGCTTGCTTGCTTGCTTGCTTGCTTTCTTGCTTGCTTTCTTGCTTGCTTGCTTTCTTGCTTTCCTGTCCTTTCTTCACTTTAGAACAAGGGGAAAGAGAAATCCCCACAACTTCCAGCCCCTGGGCCACCAGTTGTGTTCAGACCCCACACGAGAGCAGCTACATCACCTGCCAAAGAGAGGAGACCTTTAACGCAACTGGGAGGTGGAAGATTGAGGTTATTTGCTTGTTCACTCACTGGAACAGGCGAGACAATGTGCATTCCAAGTCCAGTGTAGCCCAGATCCTTTCTCTATGTTCCCTGAGGAGCCCGTGTCCCTGCCAGTGCCACCTGCCATGATCCACAGTGGCACAGCGTGCCAGGCTACCCCATTTATGCTTTGACAATGTGCCAGCGTTTCGCTAAGAAATCAAGTGCTAAAAAGAGAAGTTAGCAAATTTACATCTCTGCCCAAAACTGAACAGAATTTTAGAGTGAGAAACGCTTTTCTCTGGTTCTGGAGGTGTTTTTCCCTGCCAAGTTCCAAAGACTCATGGAAAACAACATAGGTGCTCCAGCCTCTAAAAAACATGGTATGAGTCCCTTAGCAGGGTAAATCCAAATAACCTGAAATAAACACACTCTGCTCAGAAAGCATCACGGCTTGAACCAGAAAACGAGACTGGATAATAGCAAACATAACGCCTTTTATGCCAGGAAGAACATATTTATGACTCCTAACAAGCTCAGCACACAGTTCAACTTTTCCGAACTGGGATACTGCACAGATGGAGGGTTTGGAAAGCTCATCTCACACGGGATGCACTTCACTCAGAGCTTCTGATCCCTCTCCCAGGAAAAGGGCTGATTTACATCACTGGCCATTACTTCTGTGTAAAGCCTGGGGACAGCTGCCAGAACCAGGTGGAATTTTGGGAGAGCTGACACTAATAAGCGTTCTGTTCGTAGGCACAGGAAGTCCTGAAGTCAAAAGCTGAATATCTCTGACTGGTACTAGAACTAAGAACAGCTAAGGATAATTAGCAGCTCCCTGAACACACTCAGCAGCTTTTTGTACAACTTAGTCGTGAGCACATCCATCGAGAGTGATTACGCCTCACCAGTAACCAAATTACGAAGTTTAAAGCATAAATGCAGGGTGAGTACAACAACAACAACAACAACTCAAATGCCTCTGTATTCTCCAAAGTCAATAAAAGTTTTGTTCTCGCATAATTTCGCTCAGTTGGGAACTCTTCTGTATCTGTGGGCCTATAAACATTTTTGAATAACATTTTAAATTACCTACTTGCAAATGAATTAGAAGAACTTGGAAAAATATTAGCCCTTGTTTATTTAATATTTTTAAATTTGTATTCAGTGTCTTAGAATAATGCCTAGAAACTCTCGTGTTCCCCTGCCGAGGTAACATCTTCCCTGCCCCTGGCAGGGGGTTGGAATTAGATGATCTTTAAGGTCCCTTTTAACCCAAACCATTCTGTGATCCTGTGATTTCCTATTTCTTTGGATTTCTCTGTTGCAAACCTGAAGGGAGGTGGGTTGAGGTTGGGGAAGGAGCCCACATTCATGTCTCCCCCACCTTTCAATGCAGCACAAGTTCTGAGTTGTGACACGTGAACAATAATTAATGCAAATTTAAAATGTGTATTTCCAGTCGCCCAGTGAGAATTGACTTGAGTGTAACCGAAATATCATTACCTCTAGAAATCAGAAGAGTCCTAACCTACACAAACAGGAAAGAGAGTTTAGTTCCTTATAATCATAGAATCATAGAAAGGTTTTGACTGGAAGGGTTCCAACACCCCTGCCATGGGCGGGGACAGCTTCCACTCTCCCAGGCTGCTCCAAGGTACATCCAGCCTGGCCTTGGACACTTCCAGGAATCCAGGGGCAGCCACAGCTTCTCTGGGCAACCTGTTCTCAGTTTTTTGGTATTTTGATGTGTCAATATGAAGCCTCAAAAGAAATTATATTTGTTTACAATTTTTGTATTTCTGTGTTGAACTAGGACACAAAAGGGTTGACCCACTCTTGCCCAGTTCCGCATGAAGCCATCTGTGTTCAGTCCCAAGTTAAGGAACAGTTCATAAAATCCTGTGGCAGTGTCAGGATGGCAGCAATCTGCATTCCCTTATTCCCTGGGGACACTTCAGCGCAGGGTACAGGGCCTGGTGCTGGGAAAACCTGAAACAACATCAGATCCTCTGTGTGCCCAAAAAGGATTGAACCTGTGCAGTCTCTGAGCCAGGAGAAGAAATCCCAATGTCCCCCAGGTCTGTCTCGTGGAGTGCACAGCTGGCACAGAGCCCTCAGCCCCAACAAGGGAGAGAGCACAGCTGGAAATAAAGTTTGAACTCTACTGGAATGTTCTGGTGTAACAGAGGGGTGGAAGTCAGGGAAGTGAGTCTCCCAGACGTGGAACACGGGTTGCAGAGCTCTAAAAGGCCTAACCGATACAGGACAAGTCATTCAGATGAACGAACGGGCATCCCATTAAAGCTGAAATGGTTTCCAAAAATATCCCGCTAAAGACCTCATCGAAGCCGCTTTGCCAGTAGCAGTAAAAGTCACACAGCAGCTTCCAGGTAGCTGCTGAGGACAGGAAGGCGACACTGGCAGAAACAACTGAGGAACCAGAACACAATTATTACAAATGGATTCCTTCCAGCCCTGTGCAGCTGATCACCTTTACTCTGAGCAAAGTGTAACGTTTAATGCTCCAAATGGTGAGTGTTGCTGCTCTGGTGACTCCTTCCCACAGCCTGAGGGTGAAGAGCAGCCTTTAGTACTTAGCACATCCCTTCCAAACATGCCAGCTACTCCAGTCCGCTCAAGCCGCTCTGTAACGGCCCTCCCTGAGTGTCTTCCCTAATTAAATCTCAGTTATTAAATGCTGACCACCCCTGACACAGACATTGGAACACAACCCATGGCGTTTTCCCATTAGATGCTGACGGCTGGTTTGGTGCTAATCTGCGTTTGCATCAGTATTAAACAAGTAATAATCTCACTGAAGTTACCCTTGATTTATGTGGGCACCACAGAGATAAGAGCCCAAACCAAAAACCTAAACAGGCCATTTATTTTTCTTAATCAGGAGGAACACAGATGGGATTTTAGGTGGATACAACAATTTAAACAATGAATTAATTTTTGAAACTACTTTTTGCTGCCTGAAGAACCTTTTATCACCACCATTGACAACTGACTATGTCCCTGAAGGACCTTTGTTCAAGAAACTTCTTAAACTAACTCACTGTCATTGTTCCCAAGGCCTACAGGGCTGGCAGGTGTATTTGTGTCACTTGGGTATTTGCAGCAGGAGGAGATGGATTTTCAGTGTTATGAGATTGACCTTTGAAGATTTCTGTGAGGTATTGACGGGTTACAAAGCTGGATCGACCAAAAGAATTGAGCAAATCTTGACTAACTCCAGCATTAGTGTCTTGCCAGTGCAGTGAGGTGATTGGACGAGCTCAGTTTGAATCACCAGCTCATCCTGTCTCAGGTAAGTTTGGACTGGCAGATATTGTTAGGGAACAGCTGTTCCCATGCATTTCTTTTACAGACAAATTAGCTGGAAAATCAGGCTCTGTTTAGCACAGAGAGGAAATTATTTGCACAGACCACGGAGCCTTCTGTGCCTTACAGGGCTTAGGAGCCCAAAAATGCAGTGCAAGTTGTCCTCTCTTTATCTTTATATCTCTATCTCTTTATATGAATCATCTACACCTATACGAGTGCTGGTGGGGATGGGGAGCTCTTTTTAAATGTTTTTGCGATGAAATCAGGCTGAACACCTTGAATTTCAGCCACAGTAAGACATTACGTGACTGATTAAACTCAGCACGGTGGTGTAATTATTGTCATCATTTCTGGTCAATCCCCGTTAAAGGAAGAGCAGGCAATGATAGAGCAGCGAAACTTAGCACAGACATAAAGAAGGCAGGAAGAATGGCAGGTTAGAAATGTTTAGCTGAAGGAGGAGATAAATACAGGGAGAACAAAGATAAATCAGCTAAGAAGCGCTACGAAAGCAGAAGGAGTCATTACAAGACACCATTCTCGTGGCAGGAGAGCAAGGGATGGCTGGAAAGTGGTAGAAGAAAACAGCATTTCATCCAGCAAAATTAGCCTGAAGATCTCCCAGCTGAAAGGCATTCCTGAAGAGCAGCTGACCAGTCCTTTCGCTCAGGTTACGCTTCCCCGGGAATGAAGTCACATCAGGTCATAATGAAACTGCAAATGTGAGAGCACACTTCTGCAAGCCCCAGGATGAAATAAGCCAAGGACCACCAAGCAGCAGGTGGAGAATGGACAAATTAGCCAGAGCAGGGCTTTCTGCAGCACTCTTAAAGGCATCTGAGCCAGCAAACTGCCTGAGACAGGACGCTGGGCTAGGCAGTTGTTCGTGTGGTATAATCACAATTCCCAAACCTTTGACAATTTGAGCCCAAAATGAAAAGTATATAACTGTGATATAAAAGCAGGCATATTCCCTGGGAAACTTTTCCCTCCATGTTATTACAGTTCCTGGGTAAAGCACGCTCCTCCATTCATTTTTGAAACTAAGCGGAACGTTTACACTGTGCCAGTGAAACAGCCCTCCCTGCAATGCTAAATGATGAGGGCAGCGCTCTCCCAAATCTAAGCAGGGTGTGTGATGAGGCCTAGAAGTTTGGTAATTGGGAAGAACCACTCAAAGTCAGAAAATCAAACTGAAAAGTCAATTTAAAAAGCCCAAAACACAATAGGGATTCAACATTTAGAGGACCATGTTATCATCAAAAGTGCTCTAGTGCACTGGTAAGCTCTTTGTTAATTGACTGTTTTGTTGAGGTTCATTAAAGGCTGGAGTTGTAGCCAATAAATCTGGTTGGACAGCTAAAATTTTGTTTTGTTTCTCAAGAGTCAGGATATTTCAGCCCAAAACAGATTCTTTTCAGCCCTTGATGCCTGGAATTGTGTTTATTGCTTACAGTCATCAGCTACTTTGGGTTTTTCATTTCAGTTATTTGAATCACTAAGAGCTGCAGTTGTGCTGTCACACTGGAAATATCTGCAAGCATTCCTGTACCTGCTGGGGCCACACCGATCACAGCTACAGCTTCTCTGTTTGGAGCATTTAACTCACATTACAGCAATTTAACGTTGCTTTGTTTCCTATTCTCATCCCAGCTTGGCAGCTCTGTCTCTAGAACACCAAATACTTTGTAGGGCTCAGGATGTTTCAGTCTCTGTGGTAAAATGAAGCTATTTTCTGTTTAGAAATGAGATGTTTTATTAGGAAGAGCAAACCCTGTCAACTTTTAGCAAAACATTCATAAATTTCAGTGCAATTAGGAACCTAAATATTGTCAGGAAGCTTATGATATGTAATTTCCCCATAATTATAGGTAAACATTAAATAATTGTTAATAATCCCCCACAGAAAATGAAGGTAGTGTTACGCTTTACAAAGTGTAGTGTAAATATATTTATCAAAATCTAGTTTAATGAGCTTGGTAAATTAATAGAAGCATTTACTATCCACTAAAAACACGTATAGAAAAATCTGAATAAAAAATAATATATAAGGAGTAAAATAATCAGCAGTGCTCCGAAATCCACAGAGACAGAAAAGAAACAGACTTGGGCAGGATATCCCATTTTGAAGCTGTCCATGCCAGTTTGGCCCAGTGAACACTAAAATCTCTCTCTCATCCTCAGAGAAGTTGATGCTGATGGAGTATCAATAGATCCAACAGTTTCTGGCACACCTGAGCTGCTGCCTGGTACAAGGACAATCGACAAATGTTCAAGAACGAGGCCTTTGGAAATGCCTTATTAAAATAAATAGTGGGCAGGAGTCAGAACTTCCCAGGACTCCAGGCCACCTTCCAGTGCTC
Source organism: Dasyornis broadbenti (assembly GCA_013397935.1). Classification (NCBI taxonomy): domain Eukaryota; kingdom Metazoa; phylum Chordata; class Aves; order Passeriformes; family Dasyornithidae; genus Dasyornis; species Dasyornis broadbenti. The sequence goes on from VZRN01005247.1 coordinate 60,808, forward strand.
TGATTGACTCTCCCCATTTGTGCAAATAAAGCTTCTAATACCCATCTACATTCTTCTCAGGCTGAAAGCTAACACACCTCAAGGATATTCTTTTACTGAGGCCTCTCTGTGTGGGGCAAAATAAAATTTCGCTCACCTAATGAAGAATGGCAGCTGAGCGATGAGATGGAAATGCATTGAGTGCGACACCCTGGACTGAACGAGTATCTGGAGCAAACACCAATTATCAATTACCTTTGAACTCCAGTGGGTAAAGCAGGGATGCAAATTAGCAAAAGAATTTACCTGCTGAACCCAATCTGTGAGAAATTCAGCTACCTAATGGCAATTTCTCTTTCTGTGTTACCCGAACAGAAATCTCGTCCACCAGAGCTGTTTGTTCCCTTCCTTGCGGCTGTTCTCTAAATTGTTCTCACTTTTCTGACTGGTAGGGGAGCGAGCCGTGCCCTTGCTCTGCAGTGGGAGAGGTTAATTTTAGCCCTGAGAATCCCAAACTCTCCTCTGCCTTTCCGGGGCTGCCATCGGGCCGTGAGAAGCTGGAATTAACCCGCACCCCTCCCGAGCTCCGCAGCAGCCCATCCGAAAATGACGCTGGAGTCCTTGGCTCGGCTGCTGGGGGTCAGCACAGCTCAGCGAATGGCCAGGGCTGATCCAGGCACACGAGGAACCCCTGAGGAAGGGATTTTCCTGCTCGTGCTGAGCATTTCGGTCACCAAATTGTTCCACGTGTGTCTTCATGCCCTGGGTTCTTTATGACCCCTCAGCTGTAGATTGTACTCGCTGCAGAAAGGATGAAGGAGCATTCCCTGGTTTTAGGGTTGCGCAGACATAAATAAAAAAACCTGTTTAAAAAACAAAAATGAACCCTGAATTCTGACAGCCCCACAGCTGCCCTAAGAGGAAAAATATCCTGATTTTGGAGAATGCTGTCATCATCAAAACATCAGCACATGACAGTTCTGACTTCATTTTACACTGCTTTCACTTATTACAGACAGGATTCCAACAGCTCTTCCATTTTCATTAATCCAGTGGCATCCTGTGATCTCCTTTTTCTTCCTGTTTCAAAGTCTTCCAGGAATTTTTGGGTTTGGCAGTACATCTTTAGTGTGGAAACTTCCGTTAAAAGGAAAATTCGGGGAAATTTTCCTTTTACCCTAAATAAATGAAGCTATAACGTGTTCTGAATGAAGTCTGTATTTTCTAATTAGCCAGCACAATAATCAACTCAACAGTGAACAACGACATTAAAGTTAATTCAGAACATCTTTTTGGACATTCAGACAGGCTGCCAGCTGTACTTACCTAGGCAGGGAACGGTACTGTGGGAAACTCTATGGCCTAGAAGTACTAAACTCCAGTAGTTTAATTTAGAAGTGAATTGGGATCCATGCTGAGTCGTGCAGTCACATCTCTGCTCTGCAGCTGGGTACCTGGAGGGACAACTACAGACAACAGCACAGTTTTCTTAAATAACACGAGTACCATCCCCAGTTCCATCTCGTACTGGGAAAGCACTGAAACAGCAAATGCCTGCTTAAAAAATCAAGTTAACGGGTCTGCATTGCTGAGGCAAGATGGGTTACATCGAGGTGTGCAGGTCTTAGACCAACTCTTGCAGATATCATTTCCCTGAAGAACAGTCATAGAACCCCGGAATGGTTTGGGTTGGAAGGGATCTTAAAGCTCATCCTGTTCCAGCCCCTGCCATGGACAGGGACAATTTCCACTGTCCCAGGCTGCTCCAAGCCCCAATGTCCAGCCTGGCCTTGGACACTTCCAGGGATCCAGGGGCAGCCACAGCTTCTCTGGGCACCCTGTGCCAGTGCCTCGCCATTCTCACAGGGAATAAATCATTCTCAATATGTAACCTGCACCTACTCTTTTTCAGTTTGAATCCATTCCCCCTTCTCCTGCCACTCCAGGCCCTGTCCAAGGTCCTTCTCCATCTCTTTTACAGGCTCCTTTCACAGAATCCCTGAGGCTGGAAAAGCCCTCCCAGCCCATGGAGCCCAAGCTGTGCCCGATGCCCATCTTGTCCCCAGCCCAGAGCACTCAGTGCCACCTCCAGGCCTTCCTTGGACACCTCCAGGGATGGGGACTCCAAAGCTCCCTGGGCAGCCCCTGCCAAGGCCTGAGCACCCTTTCCATGCAGAAATTCCTGCTGATGTCCACCCTGAGCCTCCCCTGGCCCAGCCTGAGGCCGTTTCCCCTTGTCCTGTCCCTGTTCCCTGGGTGGAGGCCAACCCCCAATACCTTTCCCAATCCCTTCAGGTGCTGCAAGGCCACAGTTGGGTCCCCCCGAAGCTTCTCTTGTCCAGGCTGAACAGTCCCAATTCACCCAGCATTTCCTCACAGCAGAGCTGCTCCATCCCTGTGATAATCTGGACTTGCTCCAACAGGTCCAGCCGTGTCCTTCCTGTGCTGGGGACTTCTATGCTAAGGGAGCAATTTTAGTTTTAAATGAAAACCTGCCACTGTTGGTTTATTTTTAACACATCACACTCACAGGGAAGACCTATACGCAGCAGAAAATGGACTGAAGAAATGAAGTCCATAGGACAAAAAGAGAGAATAACAAAAAATAGGACCCAGCCTGTGAACATGAAACCCAAGAATTAATAAGAGCCATCTTTTATTCACAGAGGATGCTGGGGTTTTTAACACTGAAGGTCCAAGGCAGTAACTTAGCACATTTTAAAGCTGTCTATGCCAATGGGTAATGCAGTAAATTACTGCCACTTCAAAATACAATGTATGCACCTACCTATATGATTACTCATAAAATTTTGTATTCTAACCTAAATCAAATTTATCAAATTTTATTAGGCCATAAATACAGGTATATTTATGTTTATAAATTACTTAGCTCATTTTTTCTTGAAAAAAAAAAAAATGATTCAAGACATGCAGTATAGTGTGATATCATTTAAAACTGCAAGGCTATAGGAATGTGTGTTTCTGGCAAAGTACAATAAAAATGTATAGACAGGGAAATAAAGCCCTGTATTTACTATTAATGTTTTTCCCTCTACATTGACTATCAATCATCAAGGTATTAGCATCACTCAAGAAATGGCATGCTGTGAGAAAATTATGATAATCCATCCTGTAATCCATATTTCTATGAATACACGAAAGAAAAAAAAAAAAAATTGCACCAATTTAGGTGGGTTGCCTCCCCCCTGCCTAGAAAATTTGATGAGTTATTTTCAGGAGGGAAATCTATACTGCCTCGCAAATGTGTAACTAAATTCACACTGAATGAATAATCTCCCATTGATGTGGAACCCCCCCCCCACATTCCCGAGCTTTCCAAATGGATCCGCTAAGTACTCGCCTTACGGGAAGCATTTCCAGCTTCTCAGGGGAGAGAGGCAGCGCAAGTTTACTACACACAGCAGCACTTTGCAGGAGCTGGTGAGGAGTGAGAGAAAGGAGGATCGTTTGGAATTGCCGAGGGAGTTCGGAGTGAGCAGCGTGACTTCTGAAAGTCCAGTCGGACCAAAATCACGAAGTTAATATTCGTCAATTACTTAGCGTGGGTAACAGCAATGCAGAAACACCAAATATATTGGGTTTTATCTTTTATAGGATTATGCAAAAGTTGCAAATGGGGACCATGTGAAGCAACATCTGGAAAACAAGACAGAAATGGCCTTCAAGCTGCTCCCCCAGGTTTTGTTGGAATTTTAAATGGTCCCTCACCCAGAGGATGCTGGCATGAAGTGCCTAACGGAGCTCTTCTTCTTCCTTTGGAGAGGATTTCCAGAGCAACAAGGCTTCACAAATGGGCACAGGGAGACTTTGCTTCCTCTGAAAAGCAGTTGGTGAGATAATCTGGACTGAAGTAAAGCTTTGAGTCTGGCAAAAGAGATCTCTTGTTCTTTCTATCCTGTTTTCCTGAAAAATGGCTAGAAACCAGGCATTTAGTGTTCCATACAATAAAAAAAAGGTAAGACACAAATCATGTGAGTCAACGTATTACAAAATATGAAATACTATCAACACGTTTGATGCTGGAGCACTGAGAAGTGCCTCCACCTTGGCCTCAGATCAGCTGTAGGGCAGCTGCTTTCAGAGGAGGGGAAATATGCTCATGAACTCTCCAGTGCTTAAGAAATTAATCTCTATTCCTAACGAGCAATTAGACAGAGATATTTAACCAAGTAACAGACCTCAGCTTCCGAATCCCCTTGAGCTTAAATAATACTTGGAGGAGAATGTTCCTTTCGGACTCGTTTCCCCGGTGACGTTTCACCTCCCAAGAACACCCAGTGATCCTCTGAAGCCCCAGGGTGCCCCTCCAAGGCAGAACCTTCAGGGCCTGGTGGTCCTGGGGATCATTTCTGTCCAAGAGCTTTCAAGCACACTCCTGGTAATCCATTGGTTTTAACTGCACACTCCGGGAAAAGGAAAAACATATTCCCAGCAGCTGAGGGACAAGCAGGTGACGCCATCCAGTGGGACACACTCTAAGGGACATCTGGGAATTCTGCTTGTGTTTAGTGCAGAGTTATTTCCCTTTGAAAGAAAGGAGAATCCCAGAATGGTTTGGGTGGGAAGGGATTTAAAGCTTGTCCTGTTCCACCCCTGCCATGGACAGGGACACCTTCCACTGTCCCAGGCTGCTCCAAGCCCCAGTGTCCAGCCTGGCCTTGGACCCTCCCAGGGATCCAGGGGCAGCCACAGCTTCTCTGGGCACCCTGGGCCAGGGCCTGCCCACCCTCCCAGGGAACAATTCCTTCCCAATATCCCATCTATCCTGGCCCTCTGGCAGTGGGAAGCCATTCCCTGTGTCCTGTCCCTCCATCCCTTGTCCCCAGTCCCTCTCCAGCTCTCCTGGAGCCCCTTCAGGCCCTGGCAGGGGCTCTGAGCTCTCCCTGGAGCCTTCCCTTCTCCAGGCGAACACCCCCAGCTCTCCCAGCCTGGCTCCAGAGTGGAAGGGCTCCAGCCCTTGCAGCATCTCTGTGGCCTCTTCCGGATTCACTCCAACAGCTCAACTTCTTCCATGTCTTGAGGCCCACACTGGACACAGTCCTGCAGGTGGTGCCTCCAAGGAGGTGTTTGGCGAGTTCTGACACAGCTACAGCCTCCTGTTTCCATTTCTCTTTGGAGGCTGCACCACCCCTACAATTTACATCACCAGAGCGACTGAGGAGCGGTGGCTGAGCTGGCAACTCTCCCCGCACAGGAGAAGAGCACGGGAAGTTCCCCCAAGGCCTCCAGAGTGCTGGCAAGAGCTCCCTTCACAGCGCAGCAGTGCCCTGGGGGGGCTCTTCAAGGGAAACAGCTCCACTTTTAAATTGGAAGTATCCAAGCACTTTAATTGCTTCTCCAGGTTCAGTTTCCTCCCCGGCTGCTTTGCTCTCTCTCCCTTCTCCATGTGATGCTCCTGGGTGTGCACATGGAGGGGGGGGTACCAGGGGAAGGGTTTCCCTGGCAACAACCACCCCAGGAGAGCCCATTGGCCATCCAGCTGCTCCTTCCAATTTTCCTGCCTCAGCTGTGTGGAGACCCGGACTGGGTACCAAGTACCCAAATCTAATCAATTCCAGCAGAAAAAGCAAGGCTGGACAGGAAAATACCGGGCATTTTAAGGTGTATTTATTTGCTGTACACCTGAAATGAAGACGGGTTTGTCAGATAATGTAGTATTTTAAAGTAGTTTTTTTAAAAAAACATTGGTCTCACAAATTTATGGGTTTTTCTTCAAATGTAGCACAAGCTGTATTTCTCCTGTCTACACAGTTTCTTGGGAATCTTTATTTTGATTTAAATGTACAAAATTTAAGCAGCACTTTACATTTTTTCCGCCTCCAGAAGTTGTTCATGCATTCTTTCGTGATTTTTAGAAGGCTGATTTTAACAATGAACAAATCCAAATTTTCTTTTTTTTTTTTTTTTTTCCCATTGGGTTTGGCTAATGCAAACCAGCTGCTATTGCTGTAATATGTTGAGCTTATTTTGCAATTTGATATAAAATATGAAAAAATACATAACATTCAAATATGCCATTAACCTAATGCAAGCTTTGCTGATACCTGCTCGATATTTTGCTGGCATTTGCTTGGAAAATGATCTGTGCTCTCTTTAGTGCCATAGATTTTATTGAAACATCTATCAGGAAGTCTTTTTTTTTTCAATAACAGGGAAATAATAGCAAATAATACAGTAAAAAGTCTGTCATATATACTGCATTTTAAATAGTTCTGCATCTCCTACATTTTCTTCTTAACAACTCTGTTTTAACTTTGGCCAAATTAAAGAAAAATAAAAAAAATTGAGAGGCACAGCTACCTTAGGTGCAGACCTGGGCTGTCACGTGGTTGGTGTGGTCAGTCAGACTGGACACGCCAAACGCACACCTGCAAAAGGAGTCCACGTCTGTTCATTCTGCAATTTCACTTCTCAAGTTTGGGCCACTGAAGTTCCCTCTGTGTCTGCAGAATTGTTGTCCTTATCCAGCAGTGCCACAGCCCCAGCTCAGCTGGTGGAAGTGGCTCAGCCAAGAGCCCTTGCAGTGCCCAGCCTGGGCATTCCTACACCTAAATCCTGGGAGGAGCAAGGCTTGGCTCATCCTATAAAATACAGGAAATCTACCCAAAACCAACACATGTTCCGTGGCAATTTTCAGGCACTGGTCCCACTCCTGTGGAACTCCAGAAATGGAGCAGGACACCCTGCCTGGAGTGGGGGCAGAACAACTCCAGCAATGCCCCATTGGCAGAGCTGGCAGTGGTGGATGGAGAAGGGGACATCATCCTGGGTTTGGGGTCAATAATGCTGAAAGCAGCCTGACTCCTCGATCCCGAAGCAAAACATCCTGAGAGTGAGCTGAAGATGTGGCAGAGCTGACAAACGAGCAGACAAGTGATCCCACTGATAACTTCTCTGAAGCTGCTGAGTGACACAGCTGGCCTGGGGACACCTGAGTGACAGTCAGGCACTGCAGAGTGCAGAAACCCAGACCCACTCTTTAATGGGAGGGCCTTCTAATGAAGCCCTTCTTGGCGTGTGTGTGGACGTCCTCCCTGGAACGAGACTATCCCTCAAGGTCACTCCTCCAGGCTGGGCTGAAGAGTTTTGCCCATAATCCTTGGGCTGGGTGAGTGACATCAAACTCTACTTAAAAATTGGTTTTGTTGGCTTTAATATCGTGCCAATATTTCTTCAACAATAGTGCACTGTGCTGATAGTTATAGCTCCTGTACTGTGCAGTAAATAATTCTGATCAACATCTTTTAGTCTCATCGTTATCATAACATATCATAATGCTTGCATTTTCTCCTTTAAAAAGCAATTTTTTTCAATTTGCTGTAATAGACGCACTGGAGCACTGGGCTAATGACTGCAATTCTAAAGGACTATATGCACCTACCGTTATCGTGAACAAGCAAATATTGATTCTGACAGGATAGAAAGAGTTCAATAAAGTCTTCTTCAGCATCAGTAATAAGGCATTTCCAATAAAAATTAATTATTTTAAGGATAATTTACTAAATATGTACTAGCTTATTTGAAGCTCATTTGGCAATTTGCTTCCCAAGCAGCAGAATTAGACGAAGTTAATTTTTATTAAGCTGATGTCAAACAGTATCAGAAAACTTAGATCAGATAGGTTTTTGGCAGTCAAAACCCTCCTTTGAGAAATTATAAAGAACAAACACATATTTTGGCAGATGGGACTACAACATCTCCCACGGGCAGAATTTGGGTACTTTTTTGTGAGGTTAAACATTCAGTGTTTCAAAGAAGAGTAAATTATTTTCCTGTGTGTTCCTTTTGCCTGCCACCCACCCACATCCCTCACTATAAACAGCAGAAGCATGCAGGGGTGGTGCTGCAGAGATAGCCACATGCAATTTCTACTCACATTTCCAGCAACAGGATCCAGGATATCTTCCAGGACATCTTTCATGAAAGACCTTGGTGGACAGAGAGGTAACAGAGGGCACTGTGACACAGGTGGGGTCCTGAGGTGGAGAGGTGGGTGTGGGAAACTGGAAGGAGGGGATGTTGTGCAAGCTCAGAGAGACAAGTCAATGCTCCAGGGCCCAGCGAATTGTCCAGAAAGAAATCCTTGAAAAGTTTTCAAATGCCATTACACCCACAGAATTATAGAATCACCAAGGTTGGAGGAGACCTTCCAGATCATCCAGTCCAAGCATCCCCCCAGCACTGCCACTGGACCCCTAAAACAACCACATCCCCCAGTGACAGATCGAGACACCTCTTGGACACCTCCAGGAGTGGTGACTCCACCACTTCCCTGGGCAGCCCCTTCCGGTGCCTGAAAATACAAACAGTGAAAATTTTTAATATCTAATCTGAATCACCCGTCTCAGCTTGAGGCCATCTCCTCTGCTCCTGTCACTGCAGGCACAGCAGAGGAGACAGTCCCCACCTCACTCCACCCTTCTGTCAGGGAGTTTGGAGTGTGGTGAGGTCTCCCTTAGCCTCCTCTTCTCCAGCCTAAACAGCTCTCTCAGCCATCCATCAGATTTGCTTTCTACACCCTTCGTGAGCCTCGTTGCCCTGCACTGGACACGCTCCAGAACCTCACTGTCCTTTTGAAAGTGAGGGGCCCAGAACTGAACACAGCATTCGAGGTGTGGCCTCAGCAGTGCCCAGTGCAGAGCGACGGTCACTGCCCTGGTCCTGCTGGCCGCACTTCCTGATACAGCTCAAGGTGCTCTTGGCCTTTTTGGCCCCCTGGGCACGCTGTTGGCTCATGTGCAGCCGCTGTCAACCATCAGGGCCCAGAGATTTGTGTCTGATTGGCAGAGCAGGTCACTGCCCATCTCCTCTGGGATTCCGGGATTCACTCAGCTCCCCATCACCGACTTCCAGCTCTGGGGGCTGCATATCCTGAGGACAACTGCTCCTGACCTTGAAGACCGAGGCAAAGAAGGCCTTAAGCACCTCTGCCTTTTGTTCATCCCCTGCCACTGCTCTCCCCTCTGCATTCAGCATATGAGGCCTTGACCCTCCTCTTGCTGCCAAGGGATTTACGGAAATTTTTTTTGTCGTTTTTAACCGCAGGCCAAATCACGTTCTAGTTAGGTTTTTGCCCTCCTAATCTTCTCCCTACATGACTTTCCAACATCCTTATAGTCCTCCCAAGCTGCCTGACCCTCATTCCAGAGTCAATAGATTCTCTTTTTTATCTTAAGTTCCAGCCCAAGTTCTCTGTTTAACTAGGCCGGTCTTTTTCCCTGGTAACTTGTCTTTCTACACATGGGGACAGCCTGTTCCTGAATATTTAACAATTCCTTTATAAAGCACATCCAGCCTTCCTGGACTCCTTTGTCTTTCACGACTGACTCCCAAGGAGCTCTGTCAATCACTCTGTGCCCTGGACACTTCATCCAGCAAACCTGGCTAAGGGGATCTAGTGGTTTTTGGTTACATTTTTCAAAAAACCCTAATGCAAAGAAATAACTTCCTATGGAAACCTGCAATAATCCTTATATCCTAATGCTGAAAAGGATTTTCAAGTTTTAATTTCACAGAATTCTAGATTTCTGGCTGAAAATCCACAAAATCACACATAAGAAATCATACACAGATTTCTTCCAGAGGTAATCAGCGCATGCTTGTATTGCACAGATATTATTAAAAACTGTAACATTTTCAGATTGGAAATTCATTTCTGTCAATGAAAACCACGTTCCCTAATTCAGGAGAGCTTCTCTCTTTTACTTGGAACTCTGTCCATGACAGTGCTACCAACCTCGAGGAAATTCAAGTTACAGCTCTTCTGCTCGTGAGGGAATATGAACTTCCAAATTACAGCCTTCCTCCCAAGAGCAAACCCTCCCTCAGCAGAGATAAAATATTTTACTAGGAATGACAGAAAGCCTCTGATTCCACTGCCCTTGTTGATAAACCGTTCTAGGGAACAAACTGTGTCCAGGGAATAAAAGAGCATTCCAGAAGCCTGCCATTTACGGATGGTTCCAGGGATGGCTGTTGTCTCGGTGTGTTATGATTTATTGTTTAATCACTTAGCACTGGCAGCTCCTGGAATGCAATAACGATAAAGGGCACGGGTTAACTTGTACTGTGATGCCAAACACTTTTTACACTGCTAAAACTTTTGTTAAATGTGTAAATCCTTTTGAGCTTGTAAATGTCAGGACTTTAGGACTCCTGTACCACAGCCTGTGCAGCAGCTGGGAAAAGTATCGGCTGCATCCTTACGTGGCGAAATTAACACCTTGTAATTCACTAGTAGTGGTAGATAAAACACGTCAAATATGAATTCTCCTTTATGCAACAGCTCAAACTGATGTTCAGTTTTTCTTAAAATCTGAACACGGGCAATTTTGAGAAGAGAAAGCCTGGACTGCAGAACTTTCAGTAATCAGTGTGGAACTCCTCTGGAGTTTATTGATGTTTCACTGAGCTGGATGCAGTGAACTGAGCAGAAACATGTGAGCAACCTTGAAAATTGTCTGCGAATCTCCTCCTGGAGATTAAGGTCACACATAAAATTTAAGGACAACTGCATTAGTGAGCAAATAATAAGCCAGAGTCAATTTAAAAAGCTTTTTGTTATGCGTGTAAAACCAGCCACAGGGTAGAGTTATGGCTGAGAGCACAGGAACTGCTATTTCACACACACCCGTCTTTAACCTGCACTCACAGGATGGGAAAAAAGTTCTGATGAAAGCAGGAACTTCTCAGTCAGTGGGGGAAGGTGGAAGAAACCCCTTGCCCTTGCTCAGGCCCTCCTAGGGAGAAGGGTGTGAAACTTGTTTATCAAAAGATGGGTGGATGACACAGAGCTCTATGCTTTTTTCTTTATAAACAAACCAGTTGACACTCCCTGGTCACCTCCAAACCTTAAAATATCCTTCTGCCTCACAGTTTAAATACAGCTTGTCAAGTGTTCCCATGGCAGAACACTTACACTTGATCATCTTGTGTTTGCCTTGATCTAGTTTTGATCTCTCCCAAATGCTGTGACTCATGGGGAAACCAGGCCAAAACTCCCAGGATGGACCAGCTCAGCAAAACTCAGGCACAGAGCTCCAGCCATGGCACAAAGCCAGGCAAAGGGAGTGAGATTCAGCACGTGTTCAAGGCACAGCTAAACCCTCAGTGAGCTCTAGCAAAGGTGTTTACATATCCCAGCCTTCCCCAAGCAAAACAACGGAGAGAAAGCCTCTGGCACTCACGATGGATTTAACAGGGCCAAGTTTTGCCAGCAAGTTCCACGCTCCCTCCCTCTGTGTTAAGCACAAGGAATGTGTTTCCAGCAAAAGAAACCTAGAAACTTCTCTTGATTACATAAGCAAAACTGTTACCCAAGCTTAAATACCATTACCCAAAATAAACAGTAGCCCGTAATCAAGTCTCTGCTTAGCTAATGAAGGCTCTGCGCAGACTGAATTTGTGCGCTGATCAAGTTTCATAGCTGCAGCAGCTTTATAACTGCTGTCATATTCCAATCTTCCAGGAAGGCATTTGTTCCTATCTTACTGTCTCACAACATGAGACGAATTCCTCTGTCAGTGACATGTGCTCAGTTCCTCACCAGACAGTGGCCGAAAGGTGTGACAACACAGAGCTAAATCTGGATAAATCCTGCTGTACAGTATCAGAGTGTAAGTGAAACCAAATCCACCCTGCTTAATTAACTGTAAAATGCATTTGGGATTGAGGAAGGTGTGAGAATATAGGGCCTCCTGCAGGGCTGGCAGTCTTGAAGCAGGGTGATAAAGCGAGCCCAGGAAGCCCTTTCCTAATCTTACTGCTCCTATTACTTCATCGAGGTCGAATTTGTCTCCACTGTCCATTTCGGAAGAGGTCCTGGTAGTGCTGCGCACTTTGGGCGTTTAAAAGTGCCTTCCCTCCTGAAACCATCCCAGGTGGAGACCCCGATAATACTAACAGACCCTTGGGTGTGACGTGTTCTGGGATGGAACATCATTCATTCCTTCATATCAGCATCGTCCATCACCTCGCATTTCACACCACACCACTGCATTTTTTGTCTCTGCTGTTTTACTTGGTGCTCCTTTATATCCTAACCCGTCACTGGATGGCCTCTGTAAACATTGTTTTCGGGTTTTTTAGCTATTCAATCAATATAAAGGAAATACATTCAAGCAATGGGAACTCTTCTCTTGTTTTGCTCTCCAGATGAAAAAGAGGATTGAAACCTGAGAATCTGAGGTCATACTAGAACAACCAAAAAGATCCTATATTGACATGGTTTTGGCTAGAGGTTAACGCTGCCTTTGCAAGCACCAGTTCTGTGTTCAAAGTTGTTTTTAGAAGGTGTAAAAAAATCTACTTCTACCTTTTTTAGCTTTTTTTTCACGCTACACTTTACTACAGAGTGTAGTGTGCGTGAATGTTATCAATAACACAACTAACATAAGGAAGAGCTGAGAATTTTGAAGGTATATGCAACAAATTAGTGTTTGAGAATATGAGAGGTAGTGATTAAACGCTGAAGAAGTGAACTTCTTGAAAGCAAAATGGGACATCTGTTCCTTTGCTTTCCAGACTGCTTGGGTTCTTTTTTCTGTCAGTTTGTAGCATTTTCTCCATTCCATCTACAGCATCCCAGTTTTTCTCCCTTCACTGCAACTATTTCAGCTTAGCAACCTCCTGCCTTCCTGTCTCAGATCACATTTTCACATTGCTTGCCTAACAAACAACAGTGTGGCATTGTTCCTGATTGTTCCAAAAGATCACGTCTCTTTTCTGTTTTAACAGGGATTCCACATGTGCTCGGGGACCACTGTGAACTCCTTAAATTTACTCAGCAAAAGCAGTATCAGCACATCAGTCTGGGCCAGGTAGGAAAGGTGTGGTGGAGCAGGGACAGGCAGGGATCACTCTGGTTCAGCTACTCACCCCAGTAAAGGGAACACCTCACTCTCCTTGGATACCAGGCTTGGTGTGGGATCACAGTGATTACCAGGATTGCTGGAGGGGCATTACAGACACTCTGTGAGGCTGCAACACACGGCAAGGCAGCGAGCCAGCAGATGGAAGGGAAAGTGACCTCTGAATAAGATGAAATCACAGAATCACAGAATCCCTGAGGCTGGAAAAGCTTTCCAGCATCATCGAGTCTAAGCTGTGCCCGATGCCCACCTTGTCCCCAGCCCAGAGCACTCAGTGCCACCTCCAGGCCTTCCTTGGACACCTCCAGGGATGGGCACTCCAAAGCTCCCTGGGCAGTCCCTGCCAAGGCCTGAGCACCCTTTCCATGCAGAAATTCCTGCTGGTGTCCACCCTGAGCCTCCTTTGCTCCAGTCTGAGCCCCTTTCCCAGCTCCCCTGCCTGGAGCTGCAGGGCTTGGGATGACCCCTGGGCAGGAGCTGGTACTTGGCCTCATTGAACCTGAGCCCATGGATCCAGCCTGTCCTGATCCCTCTGCAGATCTTCCTGCCCTCCAGCAGATCCACACTCCCACCAGGCTTGGTGTTCTCCAATAAGGTACTGAGGGTGCCCTCAATCCCTTCATCCAGATCATCCTTGGAAATATTAAATAGCAATAAATGATACATTTCCTCAAGCATCCTGGCAAGGATTGCTTGGGTGAAGGGAACATCCAATTCCTCAGCACATCTGAGCCACATAAAACCCCCAGCACCTTTGTTTTCCTTGCCCACTCTTCCTCCCAGCAGAGTTGGCCTACCTGGATCACCATTTCAGTCTTGACGTCCCAACAGTTACAAAATCCGATTCAGAGTTTCCATTAGTATTCACAAAGGAATGCAACAGAAGGTGCTGTAAAAACAAATAAAAAGAAATAGACTGGGGGCTTTTGAAATCAAAATCCGTAGTTATGACAAGTCTGCAAACAAATTAAAGATGGAGAGAGAGGTGTGTGGCAAAGACACAGTAAGTATGAGTATTTTTAGTGCTCCCCATGTTCAAACTGCTTAGCCAGCCCAATGTCAAGGCTGAATAACAATAAATTGCAGGCATTAGAGACAGGTTTTAAAGGGGGTCTATGAACCAGAGAGGGAATGACACGGAACAAGGATGCTGTGGGACAGAAATTCACACTCCCAAAGCAGCTACTTATAAAAAAAGACATAGAAGAAATGGTGTGAAAAATGTGGGGCGGGATCAGATGATTAAGACAAACAGTATGGGCACAGCAAGACTCACAGCAATAATCTCAGGATGGGTCATTACAGATTTCCTCATGCCAATGGCTCAGGAAGATGAAAACAAAATTAAAAAAACAAAACAAAAAAACCCCCTTGTATTTTCACATGGGAAGGGAGTCAGAGCAGAGACTTAAATCAGGTGAGGGGATGAAGCCAATGACAGGTGGCACTGAAAAGTCTTATTGGGATATAACTGATGATCTATTATCTACAATTTACATTTCTGAGGTAATTTCTTTCTAAGAGAACAAAATGTTCCAGAAGCAGAATAAATATAGTGTGCCATTCATTAGTGACACAAACTCAAACAAATGTCTTATCTCTAATTAACACATATCCTCTACAATTATTCGCATGTGCTCCTTCCCGGGATTGTTTTCAAAGAAGAACAGGTGAATGATGTCTCAGATTAAACAGTTTCACATAACATCCTCTTCGTTTCTGTACTCTCAGGCACACTCACCAGCCCCTCTTAGTTATGCTCCTCTTTATACTGGCAAATCAATCAGAATCAATTAAATGCTTATAAAATCTTAACCTTGACACAAACATGTTGAAGAATCCTAACTAAAAAACCCAATTTGCATAATTTTCATCGTAGAAATAAGTTAATAATAGCATAGAACAGAGAACTTTCCAAAACAGAAAGAAAAGATTGCAGTTAGTGCTGAAACTTAAAGAGTTTTCCCTGTTACAATATTTAAACCAATGGTTTTTTATAAATGTAATGCCCAAGCTGGACAGGTTTCAGTAAGCACCCAAAAGGTAATCTAATGGCAATATTTTCGGACAGATCTCATCATTACACTATGAAATGGAAGTCAGGGTTCTCTACCTAGATCATAAATCAAGACAGCCAATTAAAAGATGCAAACGGAACATCTGATGCAATTTAAATTTGGTGACCTTAAAACACTAAACATTGTTAACTGAAAAGGTGCTGCATGGATGAGAGGTTTTGTTATGAGCCTCAGATCAACCCTTTTATTTCAGCTATCTTTGCAGACAGTCCTGATGCTGCTTTCCCTGTGAGACATGACAGCATTTTGTTACGTGGGCAGAAGCAAAAACCCATTCCAGTGGTCCATCTTCCCAATTAAAGTTATTTCTCTTTCGCTGCCTGACTGGCTGTGTGAAAACACTCTCTTCTTACATTTACCCAAGGGGAAAGTCAGCCTCCTTCCTCTCTGCTTGGGATTTTCCCAGAAGCTGGAAAAAGGGATACACTGTCCTCATCTCTGAAAAAGGTGGAAAGGGGGAGCCTGGGAGCCATTGCCCCGCCAGGCTTCCCTCTGTGCTGGTAAGATGCTGGGACAGCCCCTCCTGGAAGCTCTGCTGAGGCTCAGGGAGCACAGGGAGGTGATCTGGGACAGCCAGCATGGCCTCACCGAGGGAAAACCCTCCTGACCAACCCCATGGGCCTTCTCCGGCGGAGCGGCAAGAGAAGGGCCACGGATGTCATTGATCTGGAATTCTGTAAAGCCTCTGGCATGCGTCCCCACAACATCCTTCCCTCTGGACTGGAGAAAGCTGGATTTGATGGATGCAGTGTTGGATGAGATAAAGGAGTGATTGGATGGTCACATCTGGAGGGTGGTGGTCAATGGCTCAGAGTCCTGATGGACACTGGTGGCCAGTGGAGGCCCTCAGGAATCCATACTGGGACCAGTGGTGTTTAATCATTTTTAATCATTTATTAACAGATGAAGGGAACAGGGGCACCCTCAGCACCAAGGGGACACTGAGCAGAGGGTGCAATGGCACCCCTGAGGGATGGGGCCATCCAGAGGGACCTGGGCAAGCCCGAGCAGTGGGAATCTCAGGAGATTTAACAAGAGCAAGTGCTGGGACTGCACCTGGGTCAGGGCAATCCCTGGGCTCAATCCAGGTTGGGGATGAGCAGACAGAGCAGCTCTGGGGAGAACCCCTAGGGGCTGTTGTGGTTTAACCCCAGCTGAAAACAGAGCTCCACAGAGCCACTTGCTGAACCCCCATATTCCCCCAAGGAATGGGGAGGAGAACCAAAAGTAAAGCTTGCAGGTTGAGAAAAGAACAGGTTAAAAATGGAAACAAATTTAAACTATTATTATTATAGTAACAATAATCTTTTAAAAAAATATGCACAACACAATTGCTCACCACCCACTGATCAATGTCAGACCCCATCCCTGAACCCCGATCCAGGTATCTCCCCAGTTTATATCCTGGGCAGGATGTTCTGTGGTGTGGAATATCCCTTGGGCCAGTTCAGGTCACCTGACCCAGGTGTGCTCCCTCCCAGCTTTTTTTTTTGTGTATCTCCTCACAGGAAGAGAGCAGGAGACACAAAAAGTTCTTGAGTTAGATAAACACGACTTAGCAACAACCAAAACATGAGCATGTTACCGACATTATTTGTACTGAATCCAAAACTCAGCCCTGGACCAGATACTAAGAAGAGATGAACCCTACCCCAGCCAAAAGCAGGACAATATCCACTCTTATTCCGTACCATTATTCCCTTTATGTCACGCCAAGTCTCACACTCCCCAACAATCCACCTTCTCCCTGTTTACTTGGATAACAAACACACAGACAGGTGCTCAGGTGAGACCCCACCTGCAGAGCTGCCCCAGCCCTGGCACCCAGCACAGGAGGGACCTGGAGCTGCTGGAGAGAGCCCAGCGGAGGCATCAGGATGAGCAGAGGGATGGAGCAGCTCTGCTGGGAGGAAAGGCTGGGAGAGCTGGGATTGTTCAGCCTGGGGAGGAGAAGCTTTGGGGTGACCTCATTGTGGCCTTGCAGGGCCTGAAGGAGTTGACAGGAAACATGGAGAGAAACTTTTTACAAGGGCCTGGAGTGTCATGACAAGGGGGGATGGCTTCCCACTGCCAGAGGGCAGGGACAGATGGGATATTAGTAAGGAATTCTTCCCTGTGAGAGAAGGTGAGGCCCTGGCCCAGGGTGCCCAGAGAAGCTGTGGCTGCCCCTGGATCCCTGGAAGTGTCCAAGGCCAGGTTGGACACTGGGGCTTGGAGCAGCCTGGGATAGTGGGAGGTGTCCCTGCCCATGGCAGGGGGGGCACTGGATGAGCTTTAAGGTCCCTTCCAACCCAAATTCTCCTGGGATTCCTTTGATTCTCAAGGTACAAGCAGAGGCCACCAGGACCCCCTGCTCTGCCAAGTCCTGCTGAACTGATCCTGTATGCACAGAAAGCCTCGAGCTGTCAGATCTGCTCAGTGCAGAATGCCTAAATCCAGGGATTTAAGACTTAACCTGGTTGTGTTTTGAGAGCTCAGGTATAGGAGGAGGGCAGAATCTTTGCATTTCAAAACTTCCTTCTGCTCCCACAGAAAAGCAGCACCTCCTGCCAAGGTGTTTCGTGCTTTAGCTCATTCAGCTGGAATAGGTGAATCAAGTGCTGCTTTATTAAAAGTGCCCTTCTTGAGTTTCTTCACACTGAGTTGTCAACTTTATTCCTTCCTGTATATAAATAGTGTTTCCTATTTATCCCAAACAACAGCTCACTCTGCTCCCCAGCTTTGCAAGCTGTCACTTGCAAACACTGACACAAAGCCCAGCCTGGGAGAGGTTTAAAATAAGGATCAGAGAGAGCTGCAGATGAGCCATGGATGCTCCTCCCAAGGAGCTCTGAAGAACCCTCCAGTGACTATTAACACTTCACTTGCCACGAAAGCTTAGTGGAAAACCCCGCCACTTGTGCCCTGCCACAGCCGCGGCCTCACCACAGACCAAAACCCTGGGGAATTCCATCCCACTTGGTGGGATCGAATGGAGAAGTTCCAATGAATGGAAAAGGGTCACGTAGAAGGTTTTAATTAAACTTGCACTGACCAAGTCAGACATGGTAAAACAGTTTGGGTTTTTAAAATAAAATATGGGCTCAACCACAGCAGTGACTGTTACAGACTTAGGGAAACGACAACTTGGATGAGCTGGAAGATGAGGAATTCTTCCAGTGAGGCTGAATATGGTATTGGGGGATTTTTCCCATCCTGGGACTTCATGTCCCCGAGGCTCCCTGGACACAATAAACACCTGATGCACCTGCACCACACCAGCACAGCACATGGACATCACAAAGCCCAGCTTCAAACCAAGACATAGCCCAGAACAAGCCTCTCAGGCCCCAAAAAAACACTTTCAGGTGGATCAAAAGTATTTGGGAACGTTTTCTATTTAACTAAAAAAAAAAAAAAATAAAACCCAAACAAGAACAAAACCAAAAACAACAACAAAAAAAACCCCAAAACAATCAAACAAAGAAAAAAACAAAAAAACAAAAACCCAAAACTTGAAAAAATCTGAAATAAGCAAAGTATTTTAGTTTACCAATTTCAAGCATGTCCAAAAAAAAATAGCACCAGTTAGAAATTTTGAAATGGAAGTTTATTTTTTTTCTGAAGGCTAAACGTATCAAAAGAGACCCCACCAAAATAATCTTCATGGTTTTCTGTAGGTGAAGGGGAAGAGAATAAAAACAAAAGCTGGGTAGTGGTTAGGAATATAAACTTCAGAGTTTATTTTTCTGGTACAGTCAGCAATTTGAAAGAAAAAAAAACAAAACAAAACACAAAACCCACCTTAATTAGCTCAATTTACAGTTTGATTTTTGATCACAGGCTCTGAGAACAGAATTCAGATACTAAACAGCAAAACAAAAGTCAGTAACTAACGGCAAATAAGACCTTGTCATATAAGACAAGCACAAAGTTATTAAAATGTGAGAAAAGACACGGGAACAGGCCAAGAGTTCATTCCCCTTCTCCTCTTGCAATCCTGGTCATAAGGAGGGGTTGTTTTCATCCCTTGTTTCAGTTTTGGCTGCAGTGGAAGGTACCTGAATGTGAATCCCCACCTCGTGCCTGAACCACAGGGCTCTGTAGGCTGTTCTGACCTTTTCAATATTCTGCACTCACCCTTTCAGCTGCCCCATTAAAACTCAGCAGCCGTAGGTGAGGCAAGGGAGCGGGCGGTGAGAGCTGGAAATGCACTGCAGGAAAATCTACTGAAGAAGGAATACCCAATGCATTCCTGTGACAAAGATGAAAGAAGACTGGAAAATGTCACTAAACTAATTCATTCTCCCCAGAAAGCCAATATGGAAAAAAATGTGTCTTGTTAGACTCCGACGCTTGTAACTCCCCTAGACCTGGCTTGGATGCTTCAGTGAAACCGCCAGAATTTTCAGCCTTTGGAAAAATCTACCTGTAAATCAGCCAGGCTTGGGATGACTTTCAAGGATTTTCAGTTACTGCTCGAGAAAAACAAAACACGACAAAGAATCCTCAACAAACACAATTCCCCCTCCATCATCCCCCCTCCTCACTGACACAGAACAAAATGTTCCTTAGGACAAGGAGTTTGGGCAATAGTGACCTAATCAAGAGAGATTCTCCTTTCCCTGGCAGGGCCCCACACCCTGGGGTACCATTTTCTCACTGTTTTATGAATATCTGTGAATTTCAGGGTCTCCTCTTTGCCTTGGCACAGTTTCAGAGCCAGGGGGTCCCCATTCCAACCATTCTCATCATTAGCAGACCCCCAAAATGAAAAAGGAATCCATCTCTCCGGAAAGTGTAAGAATTTAGCATCTCCACATCACTCCTTTATGCTGCTTTCTCTGCTTCCTGGCATTAAAGAGGATGGTGCTGCAGGGGTGATCAATTCCTGTAAGGATGCAACATGTACTCCTCGCTTGAGATCCCATGTTCTTTTTAAAAACTTGTCCAAATCCCTTTTAAAATCACGATGGAAATATTTTTCATGAATGAAAATGAGCCCAAGCAGTAATGTGCCAACAAGGTACAGATTTTCTGAGAGCAAGCTGATGAAGAAAATACCCATTTTTACTCATCTAAACATTACAATTTTTCATTTGCTGTACCTATTAAAACCGCTCACAGTTAAAAGGTCAGGAATCTCAGTGTCATTATTGAGTCTAAGCCTAAAAACAAGGAGAGGCGAGCTTATTTCATTCTTTTTACATGCTCTTCAGTGCTTGATGAATTACTATTTTCCTCCCAAGCAGTAATTTCTGTGCAGATACAAAGCAGCCAGATCCCAGGCTGAGCCATTTCAGAGCTGCGCAAGCTGAAGTCGTGTGGTGATTACTGCTTCAGAGCAACGTGACCCAGAGCTGTCACTGACTGAAGATGTTCTCTCCGAGGTGACACACAGCCTGTCTCCCCAGAGCAGGGCTTTGGGCCAGCGAGTGACAGCACTCAGGGAGCAAAAACTCCTGCCCAGGTGTGTGGGAGGACAGGTGAAGTCTGTATTAGTGGGGCTGGACGAGTCAGCCAAATGTGTGCCAGAATCAGAGGGACAGATAATGAATCTTTACGCTTTGCATTTGCTGAAGCCACGCTTTGGAATCTGACTCACCAGCTCCTGCCTGTGCTAACCCCTGCGTGAGGAGCCACTGTTTCCTCAAGACCACCCAGCCACAGGCAGTGATTATCCCCTGGTTCATCCCATCCCCACAAAACACAGCCGTGCCCACTGCCCACACCCCGCTGCCTGCTCTCCCCACTGCCCTGTGCTCCAGGGTAAGGAACTGAGGGGCATGGAGGGCCTTGGGGGAGTATTGCCCACTCTGTTAATCCACAGTGCCCTCCATCCTTCTCCCCTCCTGGGGTCAAGCCAAGAATCTGACAGTAAGAGACTTTTCTGCTTGGCTCCTTCCTCTCAAGCCTGCTCGGAAAAGGAGCTGAGCCCTCACTAACACCTTCTGGACAGGCTCACTCTGCGTCTTCCTTTATACATCCAGGCCTGGCATGGGGAGAATCAGTGATTCAGATCATTTTTCATCCACCTTCTGAGATCCCTGTCCGTGCTGCTGTGCTTCAGACTGGGTCTAACTCAGCATAAAGGCCAAATGGTCCAGCTCATCCCAGTGAATCCCACCCACCACATTGCCCTGAAAGGAGCTATATTTTATTATACAGCTTCATTAATGACTATTTTTAATACTTGAAACCTAGGCTTTGGTGTATAGCTGAGGTATCATGTCTTGCTAGAGCAATTCCATCATAAATTGACCAACTGTCCCAAAAATTCAACTCATTTCACATGAGAACTGTTCTCAGCTCTGAATTTACACATTTCCAGTATATTCTCTCCTGCCTCTCCAAAGTCTCATCCAGAGGCATTTTTCCTTTTTGGTAACAATGTTCCTGCCTATTTACAACTTGTTTGCAGCCAATTTTCTGTTGCAGAATGTTTTAAAAGCCTCCACTGCAGCCCTTATTATTTTTCCAACTTCCCTGTACTGTCCATCTCACTTTTCTTTCAAGCTCTTACCCTTTGTAGCTCAACCATCAAGACTCGCAGTTTCGAAAACCCCAGGTTCTTCAGTCTCTGTCCACCCAGTCCTTTGCAATAGCAAGAGCTGAACGTCCTAATGAAAGGACATCCTAACTGCAGCAAATCAGACTGGAAAGGGGAAAAAAGCAGCCACACAGCCCTCACTGCGGGATCCTCATCCCTCACGGCAGGATCCTCATCCCTCTTCCTGTTTTCTGAGAGTTCCAGTTGCTTTTCCCTCTCTCCTTGCTCTTTGCATGCCTCTTCCAGCCCTTTCACTTCAAAATTCCCAGCTGAGCCCCTGTCTGTGGATGCAGTTCTTTACCGTCGAGCCTGTGGCTGTTCCCTGCAGAGGCAGTAATTTTAATTACCTGTTTTTTCTCACTGATTGGCAGAGCCCGTGACCATCACTGGGTCATTAATCCACGCACACACACAGGTAAGTGTCCAAAAGTACACTCTGCTGCACGGCACACATTTTCCCTGTGAGGATTTTGGTTCTTTTGGAATACGTTTCTCCGTTGTCATCACATCTCCTGCTTGAGCCTGGTGCAGCTCTGATTGTGCTGGTTTTCAGCCAGTCTGTACTGGAATCAATGTAAACGTGACAGAGTGGCAGGAGGAGCCAAGCAGCACGTGGAAATGGAGTGAATATCAGATTGCTCTCGTTCCTGAATCCAGGGGTTTGTAAAGCCTGGAAGGGATGAGACACCACAGACTTGGCAAAGGGCAAAGTGCTCTGCTGCCTCCTCACGTCCCGTGTCAGCTCACAGGAACTTTGTGGCTCCAGCCCACAGAATAAAAGAAATGCAATTTAGAAACTGCTGGAAGAGATGCACTTCCCACGTGCCAAAATCCCTGCAATAAAACTAAAGCACTCTTCCAGCCTCAGGTAAGGGAGGAGTAACAAGACACAAGAGCAGCCTTCAGAGGCATCATTCCCTCAGCTTTCACCCAAGACCAAAAATTCGAGTAATAGTGACTACACTTTTTCCCACATTGACTGTTTTTTCTTTTCCAACACATTTGGAAAAGAAATCCCACGGCAGACATCCTGGCTGAAGAAGAGGTCTAGTTACTGTGAGCATCGGAGAGGAATGATTTAAAAAAGATGAAAAACAGACAGCCTAAATAATTCTCTTTTTTTACTTTTCAAATATAGAACAATTTATTAATGAGACCTTAAGTGTTTTTAATCATCTGAGCAGTTCTCTTTTTCTGTTGGAAAAAGACAGAAATATAATGTTTCAATTCCAAACCAAGACCTCCTGCAGTTCACTTCCGTATACAGAAGGAAACCGCCCAGACCTTCACTCTCTCCTGGCTGATGTTCATCACACTCGTCCTTTGGCCCTCTGGAGTTACAGCAGAAAATGCCAGCGAAGAACATTCCAGAAATCAGATTCAGGAAGCGCTTTGTGCTCCAACACAAACTGTCACCATCCTGTACAAACATAATGGTCAAGGTGTAAAGCCCAGCCAAACCAGACTCCCAAGACACATTTTTTTCAGCGTCATTTTCACTCCTTCAAGAAGCATAATTGACTTTACCAGACCAGTTTACTCTTTGTTATCAATTTTATACCATGCCAGGTATGACAGTTTGTTCAAAAAGATAAATTGAAATGTCAACATATTTTCCATTCTAGAGAGTGCAAAATGTAAATATTTAATGAGCAGATTTAGAAACTCCTACATCTGTGCTTGATTTATTTGCTAATGTTGTCAGTACATTTTCCTTATACTTCATATTCATCTATTGAGCATCCACCCCCACTCTTTTCTTTCCAAATTTCTTCAACCTGCCAATGCCAGGACTGAGACACCTCAACTGTAAAGTCTCAGGCAATGGCCACGAGCTTCATTTTTATCTTCCCAGAACAAAATATGCTTGGGAATGTCTTGGATACCACAACTGCAACGTGCACAGAGGCAATAAAGCAGAAATTACCAAATGTAACAAAGGAAAAAGAGAAGGGAAGCTTGTAATTTTAATTTTAGCATCAGCACCACCTTTTTAGTGGTCAGATCAGCAGCTCGGCACCAAATTTTCCAGGTTCATCGTAGTTATATAAAGAAAAGAAAACTCACATCTCCAAAATTTAGGTTATGGATATTTTGGGACTCCTGGAAACAGGGTGCATGTTTGATATTCTAATCAGTTGGTTAATAGAAGCTATCTGTTCAAAATTTATTTGCTTAACTACACAAAATATTTAAACAAAGTATTTAGTTGCTTGCAACACCTGCTAAAGAGATGACACCATCTCCTTTTGAACTCTAAAACACAAAAAGAGAGCTATTGAAGCCAGCTCTCCATCAATTACTGGTTCAAAATTACTTCAGAAAGAATTTCTTCTCATCTCCAGCAGTATCTTTTATATAACCTTCTTTGTGCAAGTTTAAATATATTTTAAGTGGCGCATCAGCAACTCCTACTTCCAACAACTCAACTCACCAGGCAGAAAAATACCTTTGAGAGCCGAAAACCTTCAGCATTTGCTGAGGTGGATGTGCATAGACGTGAAGAACACCTCTGTGGGAGATATTAAGATATATAATTATTTAATGAGTGATAGGACACACACCCACACAGATCCTAGAGGACAAAGCGCTGGAAACTGGAGACAGCACGCTGCAAAACACTGCTGGCACCAAGCACAGCTTTCCCCTGGCTATTAGCACCGAGGAGAGGCTCCAGGCACTCAGAAATAATCCTAAAAGCCATTTCCCAAGTCTCTACACCCAGAATCAGGTTCAATTCAATCCTTAGAATGAAATCCTGGCTTTGAAAGGTCAACGGAAAAACTTCCCTTGGCTTCAGGAGTGGCAAAGCTTCCCTCTACATCATTAATTCAGAGTACGATCCATTCTCATCCTAACTCAGAACAACCTGGCAGGAAATGGGAGCAGAGCTTCCATGTTATTTCCATGTTTTTCAGTGCAGCAACACATCAGTGATCCGTGTGGTAGGAACACAGCGTGTACAAAATGGGGGAGAAAAAAAAAGACAAAGAGAAAAGGGGGGAAAGAAGCTTCACATTTGATATTTTTCACTATTACGCAAATGCTGAGAAAAAAATTGATTAGGGATATCCAACAAGCAGTATTTGGGAAGTTTTTGGATTTGCATGGAGAGAGGAAATGAAAAAAACCTCTCCAATTTTTAGACACACAGGGTTTGGTTTTTTTCTGCAGTGAGCCACGAAGAATATAAAGAATGTTCATAGGGCATTTTAAAGGTGCACAGTGGGACACAAAACAGAGTCCTACCCCAAACAGACAAGGACAGGCAGGCAAATTCCTTCAGGGTGGCTCATTAGGAAACAAATTATCCCCATCCCCATCAAACAGATGGTTTGGAAGACCGTCAGGCCGTTCTCATCAAGAGGAAGCACCACAGAGATTTCACACAGCCGGGATGTTGTTTCTGTGTTATCGTCGGGGACTTGGGGCTGAAAAACCAAATAAACAAAGTTTGAGGATGGCACACACCGTGGTGGAACAGCAAATATCAGCAGGTAGGAGAGAAGGGCCTGGATGGCCTAGTGAGCTGAGGACAAGGAAACAGCAGCAAACAGAGATCAAAAAAAGGATGCCTGACATCCAGAATGGAGGATTCTGTCTGGAGAAGCTTTGATAACACCCTGAGAAGTGTGGCAAGGGCACACAGGATTTGTGTATTTATTTTTAGATAGGTAGTCCAAAAAATAAAAGAAATCTTGCTCAGCTGGACTCACAGTATTAATTTAAACACAAATAATCTACCCTTGGATTCTTCAGGTTTTTGTGTTTGTTTTGTTTCTTTTTTAATATTAAGTTAATCTCAAAATGTAAATAACCTTTTAAAAAAATCCTCACCCTTAAGCCTCGCCCTGTCACCCCTTTTTCATCTGTACTATTCACTAAAATTATCCTGGATTTGTGGAGTTTTTGTGCCCTAAGCTCTGCACAATTAACAATGTCCTCAGATAGAGAATGCTGCCTGCTATTCATTCCCTTCGTTCATCAGTGGCAAGGGGAGCACATGGGGACCAAAACACAGGCCCAGGGTGTGGAAAAGAGCCTTCAGAATTGGCTCTTCATGCTGGAGGAGCAGCTGATGCACCTCATAAAAGGTCTCTGAAGAGCAGACAACAGCGTTAAGGGGATAGAATTGCTGAGAACGGCTCTGCTCCCTCCCCAGCACACATCTGCTGCAGAACACGCAGCAATCACTCCCCCCCGTGCTTGAATTCACCACGCAGGAGCTCAGGGGGACTTGAGATCTCCCCCTGCCTGTTCCTTTGGTTTGGTCTTTGCCGTGCTCTCCGATTTCCCCGTGTCCCGTTTCCTCAGTGAGCAGAACCATCCTTTTCTTCTGTTGCCTTCCTGCAGAACCCGCTCTGTTACTGGCACTTCCTGTTCTCTATGGAACAGTTCCTTGTTCTCCTGGTGTGCAGTTCTTTCTTAGGCTGCTCCACACTGCTCCGCCTCCCTTGCAAAGTTCATTTCCTCCTCTCTTCCCTTCTGGAATCACTTCATCTATCTTCTTCTTCCCTGCTCATCCCCCCTTCCTTCCTAAGGGCTCCTGCTCTCCATTGGGAGGATCGACCAAAGTGCCCAGACTGGACCAGGATGTTGCTTTTTGTTTTCTCCTGGCGCACCTGCCAGGCTGCACCTTCACCTGTGCTCTGCAGAGAGTGAAAGAGCGAAACTGCCAAGGAGTCCTTTGAATTCTGGATGCCTTCACAGTCAAGAGGGTGTTTTGATACAGCTGAGATTCAAGTTTCAGGGATGCTGACAGCCCTTTCATTCCTCTAAAGCGAGCTCTTCATTTCTGGGTCACGTACAAACAGGAAAGAGGAAGAAAATGATGACTTATTCTCATGAGTGAAACACAACTACTGGCGCGTGAGGCACAACTGAAGTAGTACGTTTCTTTCTCATACATGAACAGGCACTTCTTCACAGCAAGAGAAATACATTCCTTAGGCAAAGAGATGAGGCATTCAAAGCATCAGTCCCAGCTTTGCCAGCAAAAGAGGGGCAGAGGACACAATCTCTGCGCAGAGGAAGCCACTTCCTTCCTCACAGCCACTTCAGCTGGGTCAGCAGTCACTGTGTTTGCACAAGAGCCTCCTTCAGCTCCCCTCAAGCCTTTCCTTGAGGATTGTTGTTCCTGGGCTGGAGATTGCCAAGGACAAAGTAAAAAGCCAGGTGGCATTTTGAGGAGCAAAGCTGCCCTGGAGGGCCTGCCAGAGGAGAGGTGTCAGCCTGCAGCAGATCTTCCTAGAAGCACAAGAAATTTAATGAAGTTGCATTCACAAGTCTCAGAGTGGGAAGGAACATTTTAAGGATCATCTAATCCCACCTTTTCTTTTACCTACCCACTCCAGCTCTGCAGCAGATAAAAACTTCAGAGGCATCATTTTGGCACACCAGTGGCAAACAAAACATGGCTGTCACAGGCCGGAAGCATCGCAATCTCTATCAAAATCAACAATTTAAACTTATTTCAGCTTGGTGACTCTGTTTTGGCACCCGGAGACTTGCATTGAGCTGGAATGTGGCTGCACTGGATGTGTACAAACACTCAGAGAGTGTCTAACCCACGGCAGTCGCCTGGCTGGAAACAAGGACAAAATGAAGTTTGGGTTGGTTTCAGAGGTTGCTTTTCACCACAGTGTATTTGCACAGAGTAGGGAAAAGCAAAATCTGGTTTGTGAGGTGTTGAAAGGTCCATACCAAGAGATTCTCTGCTCACACTGGGCTAATTTCAATGCTGACTCCGTGGGCATGTTTGGAAATCCCAAGTCCAGCTGTGGTATTAACCCCACTCCTCCTACATGGAGTGACACAAACAAACAAAACGAAACAAAACAAAACAAACCCCCTCAGCTTATAAGCAGCAAAGCTCCTGGAAAGGACACAAAATGATGAAATTGGAAAAATCAACTAAAGGCTGCCTCAGCATCTCAGGGGAAATGGTAGTTCAGCTTAATAGGGTTTATTAATGATTTTTTTTTAGGAATTTAATATTAGGCTTTAAATTTTTAATTACAAGAAATATGGAGAAGTCAGATCTGCAGGTAATGAGAATTCACAGCCAGAAAGAATCCATTTTTCATTTCTTGTAGTAGTTTGTCTCAAACCTCCTCCAACTGTTGTGATTTGCCCACTGCTCACATGCAGCTCCGGGACAAATTCTCGGGTTTGTCATCTGAAAACCCTAAAAATGTCAACAATACAGGATGTCCAACAAAAGTCAGTCAATACAAAATCTGCAAGAAGAGTTTGGGGCATTTTCTGCACATCATAAATGAGTTTGAAATGCTGCCTTGAAGGTTTGGCTTACTGAACACTGCATTGAAAGCGTTCTGATCTGGTTTTAGCTTAGCAAATGAGGTGCTCTTGCTGTTAAAAAATGCCATCAGTAGCGCTTTAGTGTTGGAGGACCTGTGGCATCACAGAACTCAGGGCTTAGGAGAGCCTTTGCTACACCGGCTAACTCGCCTTTCCCCCCAGGATAAACCACCCTGCATCTTTTCTCACTGATGTTCTGAAGGAACAGCAGCAGCTCTGGAGAATCTACCCCCAGGAAAAAAATTAAAAGTAATGCAGTACTGGGTTTTCCTCCCCACTAAAATGCTGCACTTGTCTCAGGACTTCCATTTCTAGGCTGAAAGGTGTGCTGCTTTGTGGGTTTTTTTCCATGTGAAGTAGAGAACCAGTTCCCATGAAGTTTCTTTCATGTGAGCAGTGTCTTACCACAACTTGTGACTTGTTATTTTCAGGTTAACTACAAAGCATAATTCCTTCCTTTTTACTGCATGTCAGAGCTCAGTCTTGCAATTTCTGTCCTGTTCAGCCAGGAGGCGCAGCCTCAGGTACAAGAACCGGGTGTGCTCTCCCCAAAGAGGTGCAGCCTCTGAGGGATGCAGATTTGATATCACCTGGATTGAACTACTGGAGCTGGCTGCATAAACTGCTCTAAAAGGCACCCAGCTTTTGCCATCTGCACATTTATTAGCAATGCCATCAATGCTTTATCCAAAAGGATTAATGCAGTCGGAGTACAGCCCTGGGAACAGCTCTCCAGAAGGAATGGAGTGTGTGGTTCTGTCACACATGTTGGAACAGTCTAAACACACAGCGGCACTGCCAGGGCTTTTATCATCAACACTTGTAATCACCTGAAAACTCACCCCCAAATCTGAGACAGTGTTTCTTTCCACAAAGCTTTTGATTGGCATTAATTATCTCTCCTGCTGTTTCAAAGGAGAGCTTCCACATCAGAATACTGGTGGTTCCTACCCTGGGTATCTGTGAGCTAAGGCCCTGCTGTGGCACTGAGGCTCTGCACGCCAAACCAGAGCTCCCTGTGTGGAAACAGGAAAATCCATGAGGTTTGGCAGCAGGGGCTGAGCCAGCAGAATGACGCCTTACCTAAACACAGGTTATAGAGCCACTTCTTGCAAGTTTCCCTGTCAATGCACTCAAACCTTTTAAAAAACACCTATTTGACAAAAGTTGCTGTTAAATTCCCTGCCACACCAACTCCTCCGCTGGCAAATCCGAAGGAATGTGCTGTTGTTGCCATGGCTGGAGCAGAGGTCTCTGACAGACACTCCTGCTGTAATGTCTCTCCAGCTCAACATTTTGCCATTAATTCTCTCGAGTCCATTTCCTTTCTGACGCAGCTGCAGCGGACACTTGGGGATGCTGCAA
This sequence comes from Dasyornis broadbenti, assembly GCA_013397935.1. NCBI lineage: Eukaryota > Metazoa > Chordata > Aves > Passeriformes > Dasyornithidae > Dasyornis > Dasyornis broadbenti. The sequence continues at coordinate 89,970 of VZRN01005247.1, forward strand.
GGCACTGATTTGGCTTTCATCTGTCTGACACCGGCCTGGAGCAGACCTGCTGACATCGGGGTTGTTGGGTCAAGACAATCTGAAGGTGTTTTAAAAACGGTTCAAGCTCTCCAGCGTTGATATAATTGATTTTTAACTGGAAGAAGAGAGGAGCAATCGTTTCAAACTACTCTGCCTTGACACAAAGCCAGGGGTGGATTTGCTGAGGTCAGGGCAGTGGAGAAAGGGCGAAGGAACAGCGGAGGACGGACAGGGCCAGGAGCAGCAGTTCCAGTGCTTTGCAACCCTTTCCATGAAGGAATTTTCCTAATATCCAATCTAAATTTCCCCTGGCACAACCTGAGGCTATTTCCTCTTGTCCTGTTGCTTGTTAAATACACCAAAATAAACTCTGTGGGGGGAAAAAAAAAGAGAGCAATAAAAAGTAAACATTTGGGCTGAATGCACGAGTAATCCAATGTGGCATCTATTGAAAGTGGAAAAACAGAAGAGGAAAATATCACATGTGGGCTAGTAGCAGAGTATTGCATAAAGGCTGACATTTCAGAAAAGGAAACATCCTGAAAATGAAGAAAAGTCTGTCTCTCCAGGGGAAAATACTTACTCTGTGTTATTCCTGATATCACTGTCTGCTTTTGCTTTTAGGAAATGCATTTCCCTATGTTTATGAGTTTGAGAGTTTTGCAGTACTTAAGTATATGGAGAAGCATCTTGAACTCCTGATCTCTAAAAGCATAATTATTCTCTTGACTGAACAACTTTTATGATTGTTACTGAGCCTCTGAAATCTTCCTGTCTCTCACCCGTGGTTTCTTGAAGGAAAAATCAGTTGTTTTACAGTGGCTCATATCCAAACACCTCTTCCTTCAGTCACATCCCTCCCATTCCTCACATCCCTCCTATTCTTCCCACCCATCACCATTTTCCTCTTGTCCTCTGCAAAGCACATTGCTGCACATGCTCCCTTCTCTCCCCGGACATGAAGGAAAGCTGGCTTTATTTATTTATTTATTTTTATTTATTTATTTATTTTTTAATACCCTTGTCAAAGACACAGCAACACAATTCTCAGTGGCTGCTTGACATTAGTTAATCCCATCATCTAATTAGACTCAACTGTAATATGAAAGAACAGAGTTTATTCATTAATCTTCCCATTCCCTAGACAAGCAAAAAATCTGAAATCAATACCAATGGTAAAAAGCTTTCTGTAGAATACTAAAAATATCAAGGTATGCCAATATTTTTTGATCAACCTGTACAAATTAGAGCCAAAATAGTTGGCTGTGTCCCATACTTGTGTGTGACCAGGCAGCTGATATTTAATAAACTAAAGGATTTCTACAGCTACTTCATTAAAATGCAGATGTTAAATACGTCTTTATAGCAGACAGAGGGATCTTTGCTGGAGTCCTTATTATAGCCTCTGTTTTTAACATTTATCTCATGGTTTATGCAAATAGCCAGGCACACACAAGGCACTCCCAAGGCTGCTCTCGAGTGTAGGTGTGTTTGGGTTGGGTTGGATTCAGCAGATCAAGATCAAGAAGAACATCTCCAGTGACATTCTTCACAGGAGCACAGAACAGGAACGGGAGAACATCAAAGACAGAAAGAACCATCCCGGAATCATATTTTTAACCACAAAGACAGAAAGTCCTAAACCAGAAAATGCCAGGGACACTGTGGGATTTCTGTCTTCCTCTCAGGAATAAAATCAGCTGAGCAGATCTGGCACGGAGGTGACTTAGAAAACCCCTTTGTGGGTACTGCTTTTCTACAGCTGCATGAAACCCTACATCAAAAGGGGTGTGAAGGAACAGCGCTTGCAGGACAAGAAGCCTGCCACGGATCTAAGCTTCTAGAGTCCACAGCAACGCAGATGTTCTTCATGTTTTGTTTCCTTTTCATTTCCCAGAGTTTCCCGCCTTTACAGGACAGCGTCTCACAGCTCAGCCTAGAAATTATACAAGACCAAGGGCACTTCACGTGAGGGTCTGTGTGTTTGTAACACACAGCCTCTGCCGTTCTGGTTTCCAAAGACACAGCCAATTTTCAGAGCACTACTCAGAAGTAAGGCAGTGTTTGCTAATATAATTCCATGGCAAAGATGCCTTCTCATGTTTATACATTAAATCATGAAAACGACAGCTACATATGGCATCCAAGAAGACTGCATAAATTAAATGTCTTGTTTTGACATATTTTTGGTGTGAAAAGAAGGAACCAGTATCTTCACAAGAAACAATCTAAAGTCAAGAGCTACCCACCATTAAGAACTCACTCCTGCTATCCATGCATTCCCAGTGCTTCCTTTGAAGCTTCCGTTCACCTTTGAAATTCCTGTATCAAAGCAAAGTTTGTATCTGAAAAGATCTCCAATTATTCTGAAACTTAGTTAATAGCATCACCCTCTCCTTGGGCACAGAGACTGACAATGCAGTGGCACAGCAGGAGTTTAAGGGTTGCTGGAACAAAATGACTGTTCTAATGATGATTGCTTTGCTGTTCTGTCTGCTACAAAAGGAGCGTTTGGAGAGGCCGTTGATCCTTGAAATTTGTTGTTTTGCTGTTATTGGAGTTACCACAAAGGTTTCTGAGTCACTGTCACTCCTACAGGAAACTCATGTCTGAAGTTAAATGCACACCAAAAAAAGACAGTGAGGAACCTCAGTACATCATGATGTCTGAGAGGACACAGAGAGATGTGGATATTCAGGATCAAGTGCTTCTCAAAATTCTCATCTCCAAAACAAAAACAATCTCCAGGTACCGCTCTAAGACTCCCGGTGTTGGAGCTAAATGAAAATGAAAGATGGGAAGTGCTGTGCCACATCCCAAAGGGATAACAACATGCTTGTTTGCACCTCCAGCCCCTGGGACAGGGCTCCCACCTGCTCTGGCTGCCCCATGCACTCTGCCACCCCTCCAGGGCTCTCTTTCCCCATCCTTTTGTGCCGGAGCACTGATGCTCCAAGCCGCACATCAGCACGTTCCAAGACTTGCTGCAGCCCTTCACTGTTGGCGGCAGTGCCTGGATGTTCCCAGATACTCTTTCCTGTGGCCGCCTCACTGCTGGAAACAATTCCCCTCATACTCAGACATTCCGGTTTTCATGCTGGAGGTGGGTGGGTTTTGTGTCCCAGTCCAAGGAGAAGTTCGCTGTGGGAATTCGCAGTGCCACAGGTCCCCTGGGGCTGGCACAGCTGTGAACTCCCCCCTCAAGCATTTTGGCCCAGCACGAACAGCTGGAGCGGGCTGAATATTCCCTCTGAGTCTGCTGTGCAGCTCCCTGCCCCAGGTATGGATGGGACAGGTCAAGAAGAAAAGAGAGAAGCATCCTGCTATGTGAGAGACATCTGGGTCTGCAAAAATAAGGAAAAGAGGCACCAGGAAAGGACAAAATCAGTTCCAGTTAAAGGGCCAGGGATTCCTGTGTGGATCACCACCAAGAGTTAACTTAGGGCTGACCCAGCAGCTGTCTTTCTGTCTGGATGTCTGTGCAGTTGGAAGAGAAGGGTGTGGGGGAGAAATTTCTCCTTAATCCAGAAAAGGTGTCTTAGGCCATTATCAAAATACCATTTATTAACACTGTGGAGACAACTCCTCCAACCAGGGGTGGGGATGCAATAAGTCAGCAGGTGACCAATCCCAGCCAGAACAGGAGATTTTCATGGATAAAAGGGCTGGAGCACCCCTGGGTTTGACACTGCTGGCAGTGCTGGTGCTGGGCTGCCAGGCTGGCCAGGGTCTGATGTCCAGTGGAGCAGGAAGCAATGGGCACGCTGAGACCAGCACAGACTCACTGGGAGCTGGGAAGGACCACGCTCCTCTACCTAAACATTCAGGATGAGATTTCAGGCTGTTTTACCGAGTTGTCTGGGCTCCTGGTTCCAGACGTGTCTGAGAAAGGCCACAGGACTGCACTCAGTTGATGCAAAACTGAGGCGGCTGCTACTCCGGAACCCCTGGAGATGCTGCTGCCCCCCTGAAGTGCTCTTTTATTGCTGCCTCAGCATCCAGATGGCACTTGGGACACTGCAGGAGTGTGGCACTCACCTTCCAGCACCTGGTGCAGGCTGCTGATGTCCCCCAGGGCAGAGCGTGGGGAAGGATGAGGTTTTACCTTTTGGCAGAAAGCAGACTGTGCTTCTGCCCTCAGCGTGGAAAGGAGTGGGATAATCCCAGCCACTCTCCAACAGGGGCTGCAGGAGAGGCAGAGGGCCGAGCAGAGCGAGAAACTGCAGCCAAGGCTGCCCTGGACACTGAGGGTCAGCAGGGAAGGAGGCGTGAGGGGTTCCAGCCTCCGGCAGCCAGGAGCTCACCTGGGCTGAAACGCAGAAGAGGACCTGCCCAGCTTGGATTTTGGAGAGGTTCCAGTCTCACCTGGAGGAAGAGCAGGAAGGGCACCCCCTCACCAGTGAGCTGCTGATTAATTAGAGGAGACAAATGCCAGCCCTGCTGCCGTAATGAGGAGAGGCATCTTGGAGCACTTTCCCCACACGCTTGACACTTCCCGTGGTACCTCACTGACAGGCCACCGGCTCAGTCTGCTTCTGCAGAGCAAACATCAATACAGATTAACAGCTCCCAAAGCTGTCAGGCGCCAATACCACACACAGGGCCCCCCCTCCTGACCTCTGTGAGAAACAAGCTTCTAAGACACCCTATCTCGTTGAATTTTAAGAAGAGATAGAAATTAAAGCTATAAATACAGCTGCTAAGTACAAGCGCAAATAGGGGAAGTGTGAAAAACTTTAATGGTGATATAAGTTAAGGGAAAAATGAAGAACGGGATGATGGGAATGAAATATTTAAAAACGGCGAAGGGTGGAAAGGGCGATTGTTCAATCCTGAAGCATAAAACATGGCAAGGATTTTTGAAACAATCTCAAAATAAAGATGAAGGAAATTTTCCAGATGGCAATGGAAGCTCTTGCCTGGAGAACAATGTGTCCACACTGAGATACTTTTAGATTTTTTTTTTTTCCTGAAACTAAAAGACTAAAAGATAATTAATACACGATTGTGGAAGATAGAAGGTACACTTCAAAAACAACCTCTTCTCCTCGTTGCCTCCCTCAGCAGACTCCCTGGAGTGCTCCATTTGTCTTTAAGTGGACTCTTAGAGAATCCTGTGGAAGACTTAAGAGCCCTCAGTAGCACCTTTTCCTCTTCTTACCCTGCTACCTGCTTTAGGCATCTGCAGCAGTCACATGCTTGAGCTAAAATGTCATCTCCCTGCTCCTCCTCCTCCTCCTCAGCGCTCGGCTGATTCCTCCTGCAGCACAGCCCTCGGTCTGCTGGGATTTACAACCTCAGCTGTGAGGAGTTGGTTTTCTCTTCTTAATTCTACACAGCAAACAAACCAGCCAAGACGTGAATTAGGATCATAAATTATTTCCTCTCTCCTTTCAGCCGATTCTGAAGCTTCCTTATCTCTCCCCATCTTTCCCTCCCCACTGCTGTGCTCACAAAGAACAGGGAAGGGAGATATTGGGATGGGGAGATCAGGCAGGGACGGGAGCCAACCTGCTGAGCGGAAGGAAAGCACCAGGTCAATTCTGCCTTGGTGAAGTGACAGGGCCAGAAGCAAGTTTAGGGAAGAGCTCCCTGGACTCATCCCTATCCCACTGCTGCAAGACTCAGCCTGGCAGAAAGGAGCAGCTATTCAGATACAGGAGGTTCTATATTTGCAGTCTATTTCAATGATATTTATGGTTCTGGCCTAAAAGGAACCGTTCCACGGCCTAATCCCTGACTGCAGAAATAGCCACAGGTGCTGAGGGCAGGGCTGGGCTCTGGGAAACTCAGCTGAAGAGAAGGGCATACAGTCCTTTCAGGCATTGACTGTTCTGCTTCCAGCACTGATTGGCTGTTAATCTTAAAAGCAATTCATCTTTCTCACTCTTATTGATTAACAAAATGTGGAGTCCCTGACAGCGACATTGTTGCTGACCTTGGCAATTGTGTTGTGGCTTTCAAAAAGGCAAGAAGAGCCCCAGTCCCCACAGCTGTCCTGTCAGGAAGCCTCACTCAACTGCCATGCTTGCAAGTGTTTGATTTTCCATGATGACATGGAAGAAGGATTCGTGTGGCTGGCATGGAACAATCACAGCAGCTGCAAGCCCCTTGCCGCATTTCCAGGTGAGTATTCCTGCGAACTTACAGCACCTTGAAATAAATGGAATTGCCCGCTGTGTCAGAGATGTTTATGTCTAAGGAATGTTGCCTATATTGGAAAGGCTGAGTGAAAAGAGCTCTCTCATGAATCTGAGAGTGGAGATCAGACTTGTTGCCTTTGGATTAAACCTCTCCTAATTAACCTTCCAATTAACCTCACATCACTCCTTTGAACAAGACGATAAATACAAATGATACTACATTGCTTTTTATCGGAGTATTTGCTAGATAGAAGAATGATAGATGGCCATAATCTACAGAGAATTATATTAGCCAGAGTTTCAAGCTCTGCTCTCAGTCCCCAGGAGGAGCAGAGAGGGCACAGCTGCTCTGACAAGCACAAAACACATTTTCTCCTCAGAGTTTTGCAAAGTGAACTCTGAGATGCCGAATCACCTGAAAACACTGGCCACATTTGCCAGGCCTAAAGAAAACCTGAGCTGAAAAACTACACCGTGGAGAAATTAGGGAAACCAAACAAAACCTAACCAACCCAGTATTTGTCAGACAGGAATCAATACCTCTGCAACAACAAGGCAGTGCTCCAAAGGAAATCTTCCTCTCCCTCGTGTGAGGAGGAGCAGTTCTGCTCCAGAGGATAATTTTGAAGTGATTCCCAACATGCTGAAACATCCTCTTCTCCCTGCCCTTACCCAGAACAGCCCCTGTCTTTTTCCTTCTCAAGGACTGTTCTTCCCTGTGTGAAAAGTTCCCTCTGTTAGAGACAACATTCTGCTGAATGTGCAGGTGGTGAGAACGGATATTGTTTGGAAACTGCAAAAAACTCCATGTGACCTTTCAGTCGATGAACTTTAGTGTTTTCAGTACTGGTTTTCCTTTCCTCGCTCTTTGGGCTGTGTGTCAGTGCCTTTGAGTTTAAAAGATTTCACTGCTGCCTTCCGTTGCTGAGCGAGTTTCCTCGGCACGAGCCGTGCTGCCTCAGCTCTCTTCCCAGAGATATCCTTGCACTCTCAGCTACAAATCTCCTCCTTCTTCCTCCTCCCACCGCCCTCCCAGCTTCATTTCCAGCCTTTTCTTAGGTTCTCATGAGTTGGGAAGTGCCCATTTCATTTCAATCCTACCAACCAATGTGTCTCCTGTGTCCCAGCAGCCTTTTCCCAACAGATTTAGCCGGGGAAATGCAAATTAAATGACAATGTAATTTGCATTAGCTTTTTGAACACGTATTTGTACATCTATGTTTCACTCCTCTTCCAGGACTAGAACTAGAAATGCCAAACTCATACCAAGAGAGATGTCTCACTAAAATCCATCTCTGCTCACTTTCTCCGGTAAAAGGAACCAGCAGTGCACATAACTCCGGAGAAGAATCGAAACTTCACTCAGACTCCAGGGAAAGGTAACAATTTTTAATTCGCACACTGATTTTTTGCGCAGCACTCTGGCAACACTTCATTTTCCCACACAATAATTCAAAACGTAGGAGTGTTTTTTCTTGCTTTTCCCTAGCCTGCAATTCAAGCCAGGAATGTTGTATCCTAAAAAAAGAGTGATGCTAGGATACATTACCGTGCTGCCACAGCAGCTTACCAAGAACATGCACCTGTACCTGCCTGTGCACAGAAATAACCACTCTCACACAGGCACTGGGAGTTCTGAACGCTGGGACAAATCTGGGAATGAAAAGAAAGCTGAGAAAGAAAGAAGAGGAACAAAATACCCATTTTACCCAGGAATATGATCTTTTTTTTGTTTGTTTTGTTTTGTTTTTTTATTTTCGGGACAAGAAAAGTTCTCTGCCCTGCAGCAGTCCCAGGTTCTCTGGTACATTTGTGTCTCTGGACTGAATTTGGAACAACAGGGCCGCGTTTAACAACAACAGAGCCATTAAAACTGGCAGAACAGCGGGAAAATCTCTTCAAAGGACACATGTGGCTCACCAGACAAAAGCAGCTACCACAGGGAGCTAAAATAGTGGAGAAAAGAAAGAAGAGCTGCAGTTACAGGAGCTTCCTTAGTCCTAGGCTCAGCACCAGAGCCAAGGGCAAACACAGGATGGGAAGCTGCTCTCCAGCCTGGGTGAGCTGCTGGACAGGACCTGCTGAAACAGGGATTCAGATGGAAATCCGGGCTCTGACTTCAAAGAGTGTCTGTAAATATTTACCTGTGCTTTTTCAAGCTCTGATGCTTGAATAAATGGCCAGAAGTAAAAGAAAGTTTGTATTTGTGTGCATTTTTGGAATGTTTTGCAAAGAGCTCCAAAGTTGAAAACAAGCATCCTGTCAGTCTGGCCCTTGCAGAGAATGAAGCAGGAGGGTGGAATGTTCTCAGAGCAGAAGCAAATGCAGTGCTTTCAGCCAAAGGAAGAACAAAATCTTTTCATTATATATAATTATTTAGCAAACTTTACATGGAGGAAGGTTTCTGTCATTCACTTGCATTCAGTTAACTTGGGATATTTAAAAAATTTACAAATACAGAGGAAAAAACAAGGTTTCAGTGGGAGAGAGGTCTTTCTTGCAGGATGCCACCATAACCAAATTCTGAATTCTGTGTTTTCTAAAGAACAGAAATTAAGCTCTGGCTTTCTCAGAACCACAGATTATCACAGAATCCCAGGACGGTTTTGTTTGGGAGGGACCTTAAATCCCACCCAGTTCCACCCCTGCCATGTTAGGGACACCTTGCACTGTCCCAGGCTGCTCCAAGCCCCAGTGTCCAGCCTGGCCTTGGACACTTCCAGGGATCCAGGGGCAGCCACAACGGCATTGCTATTGAAGTGTCTCCATTATTTAGTTCTGGAATCTGCCCTTGTGAAACTCATGCTGCCCTTCTGGCTGTAGACAAAAGCAGGCCCCCAGTCTGGGTGTGATTGTGAGAAACGTCCTCTCCTGCCACTGCTGCAGCAGAGTCCTTATCTCAATCTTGGAAATCCTCTTACAGGGCCATTGTCTGGGTTCAATTCTTTCACTCTTCCTTACCGGGGCTATTTTTGCATTTCTTTGTAGGTTCTCTAATCTGAGCCCGCCTTTAGAGCTGAAGTTTCATCTCATTGCTTCTCCAGGAGTGTTCTGGTTGTGCTGAGCAGATAAATGACGGCCCCAGATAGCTGCTTACCCAGACTGTGTCAGCAAAGCTCTGACTGCAAATGCAAAGCACTGCAGGCAAATTTGGATTGGATTAAGGACAACCAGGCACGGTTTTCATACATTTATGCATTATTTTATGGCTACTCATTATCTGGACTTATTTCTGCTTAATGCCTATGGAGAATGAGATCACTAAGCCAGTCCTGTTATAAACAAACCTCCCGTGCTCAAGATCAAGCAGAAATTAAATAGGGGG
>VZRN01005247.1:99495-130456 GCA_013397935.1 Dasyornis broadbenti
GGGGGGGTTTGTCTTTATTTTTAAAGGATAACCGCAGTATGTATTGTAAACATACGTAGCACAGCCAGTGTGATAATCAGGAGAAAAAGCAAAGGAATTTGCCTCCACTTCGACAAATAAGGACAATCTTTGTTTTCTGCACGGGCCAAAGCAAAAGGAGAGAAGGTGGTCAGCATTTTCTGGGCTCTTGTTTCCACACTGCCATACTGTCCAGCCCTCAGACCATGGAATTATTTACACTTCCCTTTCAACGCTTCATGGCTTCATCTGCTTCTGAAGGAAGGTTTTCTGTAAGATTAAATTACCACCAAAAAAATTTTAAAAGACAGACCACCACCACTTCCCCAATAAAAAAAGTACTGCTCTTGCATCCAAAGCCAAATTGCACCAGGTATTTAATACATAAGGAAGGCTGTCTGCTCTTAAACTTCCAGGTTACCACTTTTTAATGCCTTTTTCATCAGCTCCCTTGTTCTTCTTACTGTAAGTAAGAGCGAATTTCATTCAAGAAAGGAAAACTCCTTTGTATCCCGAACTCAACAAGTTGGCAGAGCTTCCAAACAGACAACCTTCCAAGCTCCTGGAACTCTGGCAGCCTCAGGGCCGTGTCCATTCCCTGGGGAGCCTGGGCAGTGCCCAGCACCCTTGGGGGGAAGAACCTTTCCCTGATCTCCAACCCAAACCTCCCCTGGCACGGCTCCAGCCCTTGCCTCGGGTCCTAGACATTTTCACACCTTCCAGTTTGGAAAATATCTCACTCTACACTGAGTATAGATACAAACACATAGAGGAGGAAAACTACAAAAAAATGCATGTTATAGACAGAGATATTTATAAAATGGACCGAAATGTTTGGATCTTCTGCACCCCATTACTTCACTTTCTCCCCTTATCCCCTTCTCCTCCTCTGTCAAGTTTAATTATTCTCAAATAACTACAGCAGGCTCAGAGGTTTTCCTGTTTCATCTGTGAGTCTTCCAGCACAGGGGTTTTTGCTTTCCACTGTTTTTGATCTTCCTGTCATAATTTGGTCTACGGGAAAACAGAAAGAAAACTGAAACTGAGCCAGAGGCTCTCAGCGTGAGGAACCACCCAGGTCAGTCCACTCAATAGCACTGTCAGGTTCCTTCACCACCAGAATAACAACGAAACAACAAAATCAAGTGAGGAGAACATTTGAGGGATAACCTGGAAAGAACAGCCAGGGGATAAGGCTAGCTTATTATTTCATGGAAATACATCCCATAATACTGCAGACTGCCCCGTTCTCTTGCTTTAACACTTCACTGTTATAGTTCAGGTGTATTTCTCTAATACTGGGCTTTAAGTTTCAGATGTGATGAGCATCTTCCACACGAACATGATCCAAGGGCTTCTCTGGACACTCAGCCCATCTGATCACCAGGGCACACACAGATCTATTAATATTTCATCCTGACATGTGTTTTTAATCAAAAGATCTTAAAATTCCAGTTAAATCTCCAGTTCATATATTCCAGTCCTCAGATGCTTTCATGAATAGTTTACAGGATACAGATCTTACACAAAAATGTCAGGATTGCAATGACTTACATGGATTTCTAGGGTGATGAGGACACACAGAAATAAGCCTTATATCTTAAAACTCAGTACCAAAGCACCATTCACCGTTTTAGAAAGAGAGCTACAAGTGTAAAAGTTTCCATGAATGGGAGACACAGTGACAGTTTCATAATTTATTTCAATTACAGCATTGCAGCGTTCGCTGCAGATTCAAATCCAGGCTGGGAAGAAGAGGAAAACTGGAAAAGAAAGCAAAATATTAAGGATCTCTGTGACATCCAGATATTTTAGAGCACCAGTTCGCAGGGTGTCCCAGACAGAGGCCTGGATTTGAGACCCATGGTGAAAACACACTTAACTCTTCGTAATGTATCTCAGACTTATTCACCTGTTGGTTCAGACTGAGTATTTGATAATTCATAACTCCAGCCCCCAACAGAATTACATCAAACCAAATAAAAGAGAATTCCTATGACTGCTGTTTTTATTTTAGTGGAGAAAAAAAAAAAGAAGGGTGAAAAAGGGCTGCTCTGTGTAGAGACAAATCAATTTAAATTCTAACAGGGAAGGAGGAAAGGATTCCAAAGTGAAAAACTAAATGCTGATGACAGCATGATTAATAAAAATTAGGAAAGATTTTTTTTGTTTGATTTGGTTTTTTATTTTTTAGTTTGGGTTTTTTTTTTTTCACTCTTTCAATGAAGAAATTTTGCCTAATATCTAATCTGAACCTCTCCTGGTGCAGCTTGAGACCATTGAGACTATTGGGCAGTGCACTGTAAATCGTAATTTTTACTTACCAGCCATGTGTTACCTACTGTGGTGAAAGAATTAAGGCTTTTGGAGTAAAAACCTCCATCCTATGAACTCTAGCAAGTTGTATTTCTTGGGGCTGATCAGAGCAGCAGCCCCACAGACAGTGATCAATCCAACCCCGAGCCCAGAATAATCAATTCCACGTTTTCTTTAAAAGAATGGATTAAGTTAATGACCCCTTTAAAGTACATAAAAGGTACGTTTGTATGGCATATGAAAGGCAAATATTTGAGTTTCTGCTCTACCTCCTTCAGTATTTCTCATCCCAGGGATGTGCTAAGTGGGCCAGGGGCTATTTCTCTCGTACTTTGATTCCTCATTCCTAGAAACCCTTTCAAAGGTTGGGGGTTTTTATTATGCTTTCCATAAAGAAATATGTCATTTGAAAATCTGATTAGCACTGACTGAGGTTTCTAACAGCACCAACCTCTCTCTTTAGCCCCTAATAACACCTTTCTATTCCACTTACACCTCTCAGAGAGGCAACTCCTCGCCTCCTGCCCTGGTAACAGTTCCTTTCTATCCCAAGAGTTCGTTAACATTTTCCTGCCAATGTTTTCTCTTTCTTTTTGAGGCTGGCCCCTGATTTATCTGTCGAGGACACGGCACACCCCAAATCTCTTCTGCTTTTTTCCAGACGTAATGCATCACCCGGTCTAATAAAAGATACCCTCTGCATCTTCCTGTGAATCTCATCTCTTCCGGGCCTCTGGACAAGCACAGTTCCAAGCTCACTTTCGGGAGTTCCTGCCTACCGCATCCTTCTCTTCCAGTACCAGATGGAATTACTTTATTCCGTCTCCCTGGAGGTCTGCTGGACGAAAAGCCCACAAAGTTCATTAGCAAATGGTCATATTTAGCACCAAGCTGTATATTTTACATTTACCCGGCTTGTTGAGGTAACATACACAACGTATGTAAGACCAACCACAGCAAATGTTCAGATGTAGGTGATTTGTAATTATGAGATTTGATGCACGTTTTACTCAGCCTTGCTGAACACAGGTGTTTTTCTAAGGCTGTTTGCAAAATCCAGAAAGTGGGAAGTGAGCTTTGCTCCGTGCAGTGACTGGGAAGAAATTTCTGTCTCAAAGATCGGTGTCTTATTTTCACACAGAACCTCTTTCCCTGAATATGTGGTTTTTAGGACTGACTGCTTCTTAGGCAAAAATCTGTGATTAAAAAAATCTAAACCCAGTCCAGCTGAGAAGCAGCAACTGGAAAATATGGTGAGCAAAGGTGCTGCTTTAAAGACAGAAGTGGACTTTTTGAGATCGTTTGAATGAGCCTGGCCAATAGTTCTCCGAGGCCTTGGGAAGGGTTCTTCTTGGCTAAGTAAGTCCAAAACCCAAAAGAATTTTTACAGAGGTCAAACTCCTCAGCCTGATGATAAAAAGAGCTGCTGGGAGGAGAGGAGAGGTGCAGCAAGACAGGAGATGCAACACTACCTGGAGAAATTCCTCTCTGCTCATCACCAACAAGCAGGGTTTTCCAATACGTTAAACATGGTTTTACAATACGTTTGTGATGAAATTGGCACTTGCACTCAAGAATAAAGGCAATGAGAAAGAGTTTCATAGCTTGGCATCCTTTCTTGAAGTTTTGAAGATAGGAAAATACCAGAAAAATTGTTCTGTCTAGAGGCAGAAAATAAACAAAAGGTGTTACAGACTGAAAATGAAGACAAAACACTCCAGCAGAAAGTAATAAATAAGTAAAAATGGAGGAAGTAAAAAAAAAAACCCCAAAAAACCAACTCCCAAAAGGATATTTAAGATAACAGACCTGGATTAGCAGGATCTTCCAAACATATGAGAGGGCATAGAAAAGGAACCAGATGTTGTTAGCATCCTAGCAAGTATTTTATGAGCTAGAACATTATTTGTAGCATTCTGCAAAGAACACCTGTAATCTACATCCCCTTTCCCCACACAAATTGTTGTTTCAGGTTCCCGTCTCTTCCAGTACGTGACATGGGTGTGAGACATGTGAACATGAATGCAGCCAAAGATGCTTTTAGTGCACTTCACAGCAGCTCAGGCTGTAATGGAAAGCCAGGGCTCTGCATCTCATTTTTAGCTGTGCTGGATACATGATTGCCTCCTTGAGTGGCAATCACAAATTATTATCAAAGGGCAACACAAATGGCATTCAGATTTCAGTGTCTGAGCTCATTATGACATTTGGAGCACTTACTGCGTATTGTGAGTTTTGGTGATTGCTGCTTATCCACAGATGACAAATATTGCACAGCACCTCAGACAAGCAGAGCCATTTTCCCCCGCTCTGTATTCCAGTTGACTCCTTGTTTTTGAGGTAATTTGGCTGTGCTGAGAAGCCCTCCAGGGAAAAGGCAGGAGAGAATTGGCAGCTGGCTTGGGTTCGGGGTGACATCACCTGTCCAACCCCATGCAGAAGCTGAGGTCAATTTACACGAAAGCAGATGCCGAAATGTTGCACAGTTTCTGAGGGATGGAAAGGCACAAATTGTCCCGTTTTGTCAGAGCTTGGTTCCAGTCAGCCATTTCAAACCCTCTCACCACAAGGGAAGTATCAAGGAGAATTCAGCTGAGGTGCATTTCCCTCTAGGAGCAGAAATAGGAGAGGGAAGAGCTGGAGCTACAACCTTGGCAGGACATTTGGAACCAGGTGATATTTAAGGTCCCTTCCAGCCCAAACCATTCTCCGATTCCGTGATTCCATTTCAGAGCGGCAATTAAATCTTCCCGATATCACCTTTAAAAGACAGAATTTGAAGACATCATTTTTTTTTTTTTTCTTCCCAGGCCAAAACCAAACCTGTTCATCTCTTTGCCCCTGGAGATTAAAGCAGTGACTGCAGGTCAGTGAGCTGGGTGTGGGCCGGCCCCATGGAAAGCCACAATCAAATCCCCACCTGCTGATTAAGCATCACTCCAAGGCAAGTCAAATGCTGCAAGGGGCACTCACCAATTACAAAAACAACCAAAGGGTGTCCCAGGAATGGATCTGTTCCACAGGACTGGTTTGATTTTAGTCTCAAGCAGTGCTGCTTTGTGAGCAGTGCTCAGGGTGGGCTTGAGAAAGGAGTGGGAGCATCTTGGCTGAGGCAAGGCTTGCTCTGTCAGACACACACTGGGTGAGGCCCTGGAGCTGCTGTGAGCAGCGGGAGTTCCCAGGTGTGCAGAAGTCAGACATCACTTGCACCTTCCTCATGGCAGTGTCAGGAGCTACTTCACATATCATTTGCTGGAATTTTCTCTATAACAGGCAAAATCTATGAAAAATACCCATTTCTCTTCACTGACCTGTTGGCAGCTTTTCCTAATGGGTTAATCAGTGGTAAGAGTGCTCTGAATTGTGTACTTTTTACATGTGTCCAGCTCGCTCTGGGTTTAATTTCATTGCCCTGCACTGCCCAGGAGAAAATACTTCTCAGGGTTAGCCAACACCTCTTGGTGATAAAGCTTCTCAGTTAATGAAAATTACTCTGTTTAATGCTCCAATGCAAGCCAACAGGAGCTTTCCAAAGCAGAAAGGCACTTAAAATAATGTTAACACACGGTAATGTAGGCATCAAACCTGTGAGAGTAGGATTAGATGGGATATTAGGGAGTAGTTCTTTGCTCTGAGGGTGGGCAGGCCCTGGCATAGGGTGCCCAGAGAAGCTGTGGCTGCCCCTGGATCCCTGGAAGTGTCCAAGGCCAGGCTGGACATTGGGGCTTGGAGCAGCCTGGGACAGTGGGAGGTGTCCCTGCCCATGCAGGGGGTGGCACTGGATGGCTTTAAGGTCCCTTCCAACCCCAAACATTCTATAATATTACAGCTTTGTCTTTTTTCTAAATATTTCTTTTTTCATCCTTACCTATTTGTCTCCACTTACCTTCTTACCTTTCTTTGTATTTCATGCAACAGCTGGACTAAAAGCAACCTCAAGGACTCATCAACCCACACTTGACTCGAAAAGAGGATCCTCTCTACACAGCTCTCAGACTGCTGGAGTTTTAGGAGAGCTTCAGAGAGGATTTCAAAACATCCAGAGAGGAATTATTGCAGTACTTCCCTGTCCTGTATCTGACACTGGTCATCCCTGTTTGAAAGTCACAACCACAAAAATGGAAGGAAACTTGTTCCCTTCTTCCTGCTGTTTTCTGTATCACCTCCTTAAGCTCATATTAACAACAAACCAATGTCCTTTCATTCAGTGACATTTTTCACCCACCACTGTCAAAGCAGCTGGCAAAGCAGATGCCAGCCCTCACCCACATTTCTCAAACGTTAAAATGAACCAGGGAGGAGCTGAGGCAGAGCCAGGGCCTTCCCTGCTGTGGCTGTGTTTGAGTCCCCCCAGGGTGTATCCACCTCGCCAGCAGTAACCAACACCTGCCACCCAGAATCCAAGTTCAGATCAAGCACCAAAATGGTTTCACTTTCCCAGCAGATTTTTCCCTGGGTCGGTAGCTGAGGGGATGCAGCAGTGTTGCCCAAGAAAGGCACACAAATCAGCTTTGCCTCAAGCACAGCATCTTGGACTGAAGATAAAGACACCAGTAAAGAGTTGAGAGTGTTGAATGTCCTTACACACATCACAGTTTGCTGAGCTGTGACCCAGAGAAAACTTCAGCAATTAAAACCACCCTGGCTGGTTTGCACTCTCCTTTCTCTCTTCTGAGACCTCCTTGCATTTGTTTGCCGGAGGAAACACGGTGGTCTGTGTTTCAAGTTCTTCCTGGAGGTATTGGTAGTCACAGAGAAAACCTGATTAAAAACGTCTCGTGCCACACTGCTCCTCTATCGCACGATGTAATGATTTACATTAATAATAGCAGAGTGGAGAGAAGACCTGCTGAGCCTTTAATAAACTTCCTTTTTCCAATCACTTAAAACATTCTTTAAAGTTGCAACTGAAGTAATACAAAGCCTGCATAACAGTACACTTGACATTTATGAGCTTGGCAATAAATCAGATTTTCATTTTTACAATGTCTGCTTTTGATTAATTGTAAAAAGTTTACTATAAATACTTCCAGGCAAACAGCGGAATGGTTAATAAACTGCATTCTGCTTGCTAATAAGTTATAATGGAGTAAATGCCTTAAACCACATACATTGAATTCGAAGTACTACAAAAAGCCAAATGCTCTAAAGTTGAACTTTCATTACTGTGTTCATTAGGGAATAATTGTGAGGCAGCCTGAATTTCCTTTAGCCTTGGCATCTATCAGTGGAGTGCACAATTCTGTACAGGTTTTAAGATAAGAGCTCCGATGTTCAAACATAAACATGTGCAATGCATCTTAAAGCCCCTTATTTTTGATAACAGACCATGATTAAGTTAGAATAGCAAGAGCCTGTGATCTAGATTTGAAAGTCTAAGAAGAAAACCCCCGCTATTATTATTTTTCAGCATGACACAAGTGAAACCCAAGGAATGCAATTATGCCAGAATTCTGCCACAGGAAAGACTTGGCCCTGGGCTGTGTGGGGTGCAATTTTATCCCTCCAGGAAACCATCTCACCTGCTACTCACGGGTCCTTTCCTGGCAGGGCGCCAGAGCTGAAGGGTAATGGAAACAGAACGAACAGCTGCAAATTAAATTATGCTGTTGTAATGTGGCATTATTTGGCGTAAATGATTCCGTCGCAATTAAGGAAACGTCTCCACAGCCCGCAGCAGGTGGTTGGTGGTGCAGCAGCACCAGGTAAGTTGGCCTGCTGACAGGAAAGGCAGCAAGAGGGAAGGTTCTGCATGCAGAAGCAGGGCTGCTCTCCAGCACAACAAACCCAAAGCTGCATCATTAAAGGAGTAACTGATATGGCGGAGAATCAAAATAGCCACTGTGTAAACACTCCTGAAGTGTTTGCCTGTCTGAGTGCAGAGGCCGCATCCAGACCTGTGTAGTGTTCAAATCTCATTAGCACCTCACCAAAGAGGTGGGGAATGATGGATGTGCCAGGCTTTGTTTTCTGCCCAAGAGTTCACCGTTCTCCTAATTACTGCGTGCAACTAAAATCAGCATTTTTAGAAACTCATTTTGCTTGCAGTTCTGCCACTTGCGGACAGTCCTGCCACACTCAGCAGATTTATTAAAATAAATCAGATTTTATAAGTGTTTGGAGAAGAGCGTTCAAAAATCATGCTTTCAACACTTTCCACTCTCTCTGGTGGTTTTTGGGTTGCACTGTAACTCATTTTTACCAAGGGAAAACATTGTTTTCATTGATATGTCTTTGCCTTAATTGCTTGTGAATTTGTAACATTTTAAAATCAGCCACCATCCTCTACATGAGGCAGAAAGTGCTGAACAAGAGAAAAGTCAGGTAATTGCTCATTACGGTTGAATATGAATAAATAAAAAGGGCATCTTCCGAAAGTTTTGCTGGCTTAGTCCATCCATGCATGAACACACAATGCTGATGCATTTCCCAGATCTTTAAGATGCAACTGAAATTTCCATATAAACAAGGATCTCAATTTCTACAAAACTCCGCTAAGCCAAGGCCAGGTTGGAGCTATCTGGGACAGTGGAAGGCTCAGTCTCAGGCCAGTCCTGTTTAACAAGAGGAAACGGCCTCAGGCTGTGCCAGGCGAGGCTCAGGCTGGACATCAGGAGGAATTTCTTCCTGGAAGGAATTGTAAACCGTTGTCACGGGCTGCCCAAGGCAGTGGTGGTGTCATCATCTCTGGAAGTGCCCAAAAATTCCTGTAGATGTGGCACCTGGGGACACGGTTAGTGGTGAACAGGGGGTTGGTGCTTGCTGGACTCTGTGATCTGGGAGGTCTTTTCCAACCTTAGTGACTCTGTGATTCCACGTTTCACAAGCTCTCTTTGCTTCAGTTGAATAATTCACTCCCTTTTCAGAGCAGAAGGCAGCAGCCCTCAGGCAGATGTTTTCCCAGAACCCTGCATGAGAGATTTTCCTGGTATCCCTCTGCAGAACCTACAGTCAGCTGCCATTTGAGACGGGTTAGGGGAGCTCTGGCCTTGTCCAGGTTGCAATTCCTTTGCGTGGGAAAGAACATATTTGAGAGCAGTAACATAAACACCTGATAAACATCAGGGATTCACATCCGTTGAAGTTCTGAGGACAGAGTGGACTACATTTGTCGGCCAAAACCAAGGCAGTGCATCTCTTCTCTGTCTTTTAAGAATGTCTATAACCTGAGTATTTCAGAATTAAACCAACAATCGAGGTCTTGCTGCTGTTCTAATCCCCTGCTACCACAGGACACTACCTGCACATTTAGACAACATCCAATAAAATCAAGAATACCTGATAGGACAAGAGGCTAGAAGAGACGTCAAAGCAGCCAGAGACTGCATCTTAATTACAAAAACTCCTTAGAAAAAGCCAAAGAAGTTATGAAACTGAAGAACAGAATTACAAGGAAGTTGCAAGGTTCATACTTTGTGGATTTCCAAGTCTGAGGTTAAATCCCACCATCCCAGGATAATTGTGGCTGGAAAAGCACTTCAGGATCCCTGAGTCCAAGCTGTGCCCAATGCCCACCTTGTCCCCAGCCCAGAGCACTCAGTGCCACCTCCAGGCCTTCCTTGGACACCTCCAGGGATGGGCACTCCAGAGCTCCCTGGGCAGCCCCTGCCAAGGCCTAAGCACCCTTTCCATGCAGAAATTCCTGCTGATGTCCACCCTGAGCCTCCCCTGGCCCAGCCTGAGGCCGTTTCCCCTTGTCCTGTCCCTGTTCCCTGGGAGCAGAGCCCGACCCCCTCGGCTGCCCCCTCCTGTCAGGAGCTGTGCAGAGCCACAATGTCCCCCCTGAGCCTCCTTTGCTCCAGCCTGAGCCCCTTTCCCAGCTCCCTCAGCAGCTCCTGGGGCTCCAGCCCCTTCCCAGCTCCATTCCCTTCCCTGGACCGCAAATGTATTTTTGTCTATTAAGTGTTGGTGTTCTGAATCTGGTTCTCATTCCTCCTGCTGTCTTGGTCCTGCTGCTTCTCAAACCCTGTCTTTGAAACCCTCAAGAGTAAGGCTGCAATAATTTTCTCTAAAGCTCTTCACATTTCACATTCTTGCAACATGACGGGGTTTGGGGACACTCTGTGCATCAGAAATGCAGCTACAGACCCCAGAGGGCAGGAGGCAGAAACTTCTCTAAGAAAGACTTCTCGCCATGGGAACATAAATCTGGCCAAAATCAAAAATGCCATTTTAGCCATGCCAGCTGCAGATGAGTGTGAAAGCTGCCTGTCAAGGACCCAGGCGATATTTCAGCTTCAACCCGTCTCCTGGGGACCATCCCTCGCTGAATTCTGTGCCGTGGCTTTCCATGTCAGACAAACAAGGTCTTCAGTGCTCCTTCTTTACAGCTCACTCCTGATTTCAGCATCAAAGGCCACTCTGCTACTGTTCTTACAAGAGCACCAACCCCTGGGAAAAGAGCTGAAATTTGTAGTGGCTTTGGAAAAAGGCAGTAGGGACCTGGAGAGGACCCAGGCCAAGCTCCTGCTTGAGGCAAGGCCAGCTCTGTGGCCGGACCAGGCTGCTCAAGGCTTTATCCACTCAGATCCTGAGCCCCCTCAAGGATGTCAAACCCCTCCACCCCTCCAGTTTGTTGTCATTCACGACATTCTCTGCCTGGCCTCCCCTGAGTCACTGACCAAAATGTTCCTCATGGTGAGTCCCAGCACAGCCCTCCCTCAGCTCCCTGCCTTTCCCTGGCACCCATGAACGGGGTTGGGACAGCAGAGAAAGGCCCAAAGCCGGCAGCAGAATCCGCTGTCAGTGCCCCAGTACCGTGGCTGTGCCTGGCACATCGAGCCAGCTCACCCACAGCTCTCCTGCCTCGAGATCCAGCCCGGCCATGCCCACCCTGGCCAGCACCCAGCACAAATCTGCAATAACCAGCTGTCAAGCCTTTCACTGCTCCTCCACAGGAGCACCACAATCCCGTTCACCCACAGCAGCTCATGACAGATCGTGCCTAACCCTCTATTTCCTTCAGCAAAAAGGGACTAATCTTTCCAAGGGAATGAAAAGGCATCGTGTGGACATCACATACATTGGCTCTACGTGCAGGTTTCATTAAAGCACACAATTATTTCTTCTTCTCTGCAATACAGATTGGTGTCACATAGTTCAGTAACAAGACCCCCACCAGTACATCTAGAGAGAATTACAATAAATGAATATTGTGCTCACTAAAATGTCCATATTCCCCCCCAAGATGGACTTAGACATTCTTCCCCCAGCAGGGCTGGCCTTCCCTGCCCCATGATAAAACTAACCTTACCAAAGAGGGGTTATTCCTGGTTTTCCCCAGGTCCTGGGTCTGGTGCCTTGGTTCTCTGCAAATTCTCTTTTCCAGAGTGGCTCCAGGGACAGGAGCACCCAACCCAAACCTGTTGTCACTGGTGGGAAATGAAACACACATGGGATCATGGCTTGTTTTGTGACAACAACCACGGAGCAATTTTCTAACAGAAAACAAACAGCAACTTTGCATACATAGCAATAATCGTCTTTAATAATGGTGATGCAAATATTTCTCTTATTCAGCTTGAATTTCAACTCCAAAACAAGTTTTGGGCAATAACACCAAAATGATGCATTAAAAAAAAAACAAAAAAAAACCCCAAAAAAATTACTGTGACTGGTCCCAAAAGAGAAAGCACTGACTGGCTAAGCCTGTGTATCCTCACATAGTCTCTGTGGCTGCTGGCTGGGTAAGCAGCACAAGGAATTTCATTTTCCTCATGGAGTCAGACCCCTGCTGGGGGAGGAAATTAGGATATAGAGGAGAGAGGGAGACAAATTTTGCTGCATCTGAAAACCACCTGTTCCAGACACAGAGAAACAAAGGCCCCGGATGTAGGAGAAAAGCTTTATTAATGGTGGAGTTTTAAGGGCTTCTGTCACTTCCATCAGGGCATTACTGAAAAATCAGGTATTTCTCAGCCCTGATTTCCCTTCCTCTAATTTTTTTACTGTCTTTTCACTGATTAATTTTCCTAAAAAGATGAACCAGGAGACTGCACAGCGCAGGACACAACCAGCCCGGTACCCCATACATTACAGAGGTTCTCTTGTACTGGTGCCATCACCCCTGATGATGAGTCCAGTGAGGATCTCGTGGATTCCCAGCTCAGGTGGATCTGAGCACCTTCTGTTTGTTGTTCCTGCTGCCAGTCTTCATGATCAGGGGACCTCTGTGCTTCCTTGGGATAGAGGACTCTCCATGGAATACTGCAGATCCAGTGGTCTGACCCAATCCAGCACCATGTCCCCCTCAGCAACCCCAAAAATCACCTGGGTTTTTTGGCTTTTGCTCTTTGCGGGTCCACAGAGCAAAATCACGTTACGTGCTCTGAGGAGGGGCCTCCAGTGAGAGCTGTCTGTAAATCCTGAATATTTTGGGTGCCTTTGCTGAAGTAACAGCAACCTCCTCGTTCTGCTCTCTGGGACACCCTCATTGTCCTTCTGATCCGACACATGTGACAGGAAGTCAGGATGGCACCAGAGGAACACCGTAAACAGGAGTGGTTTTTAGAGACTTCTCAGGCTGTCTTTTACAGGGTAATTCATCAACATTCATTTCACCCTTCAGTGAAATGATCCGTCTGAGGCACCAGGGCTCTGCAGTTACATCTTGACAAGCTCTGGTGCAGCAGGGCCTCTGTGGCATCCCTGATATCACCAGCAAATGGCAGTGGGATTAAAGGTGCCGAAAATGCACATTTCTTGACAATGCTGGTGCCTCTCACCCAGCTCCTCTGCTTGGGTATCCTCAGGTTTATCAGCCTTGATGCTCATCCAGCTTCAGACGCTGTTTTTCTGTGATGGTGACGATTCCCAAAGCAAGAGAACAAGCAAACACCTCCCTACCCCTCAGCGTACGCAAACTGACTTCTACTGCCGGCGTTGCATCAGCTTCACAGAGAGCCACCTTCCACAGAGCAGCTTGCTGGATGGAGAACTGGCTGGCTCCCAAAAGCACTGTCACATCCCAACTTCCTTTCCCCTGAAAGTGTAATTTATTAAGAAAGCTCACACTTGAGGATGCAGAAGCATTTTTACAGCGCCGCTTTCTCAAGCTCCAGCAAACCCGTCCGTCCAAGCTTCCAGAATGTTTTCAACTCTCCATCTGCTGCGGCTCCTGCTGGCGTCACCAAATCCTGACAGCCAGGAGCTGCCAAGTGCTGTGACTTGCTATTTTTTGTTTTTGTAGAAAACAAACCGCGAGAACACAATGTTTTTTTTTAAATGATGTCACAACATTTAAAAAAAAAAAAAAAAAAGTTTGCTTGCGAAATGATCTTTTTCATTGCCTTAGCAAAAATATCTCATTGTTTACAGGAAATGACAAAGACAATAAATCCCATGCATTTAATGGCAGCTCAAAGCACCGGGGTGCATTGCCTTAGATCCTGCAGAACTGGGCACTGCAGCCCACCCTCCGATCCTGCTCAGCCCGTGCACTTCGTGACTGTGCCTTCCCTTATTATCGCAATCATTTTTTTCCCCCTCATTCCTCTTTACTGTTTGTTCCCCTCTCCTCGGTGACCAACCTATTTCCTTCACTCTGCTCCCACCAGAGTCCACACCAATAACAAATCTCTCCCTTCACGAGGAGGGAAACCTGTCTACAGTGACTGTACTGGGTCAGATACACCACCAGTTGCCTCTTTCTGTAGAACCTAAACTCCCTAAAACAGTCCTTTTTGGACTCCCTGTGGCTTAGCTCAGATCCTGCTCTTTGCTGTACACTGCTACTGCACGTGAAGTAGCAGAAATGACTGCCTGTGCATCATTCCAAAACATAATTATGTACCCAGTAGAAGAATAAAACCCACCCTTAATCACCTACATGACAAAAACGACATGAAAAAAACTCTGAATGTGGTAAAAAGTGAAAGTATTTTCAGCTGTTCCATTTGCTAAAATAAAGTTAAACTGGTGTTTTAAAGAAATGTGCTTTATCCTAACCAGCAAGACTGTTTTCAATGAAAGCAAAATGTGGAGTAATCTGAACAGCAATTCAAATTGAAGTCAGGTAGATGAGCTGTCACACACTGGAGATGCACACACAAGGCTTTCTCTCACGTGATGTCAATCATACTTTTGCTCTGATGGATTAAAAAAGCAGTCACCATGTTGGAAAAGAGAGAAGAGGTTTTCCTGGTATCCTCATGCAATAGTGAGGTATCAAAACAGCTTTTAAAAAAGCCTTCTAGGAAGGCTTGGTGCCAGCTTGGTAAGCATTATTGCCCCTGGACTCTGGCTTTGCAGGGAAGACTGAACAGGAGTTGTGTCTTCAGCTGCTTAAAGGCAAATACATCAGACAAAGAAATGACACGAAACAATCTGGGCAATTTAGGTGATACAAAATCTCTGGCTGCTTGGAGTCTGTGGTTTCGTCACGTGCTGTAAAATGTCTCACCGACAGAAGCCCAGCAAGAGCTCAGCTTGTGACACAAAAACCTGAATGTATCAAACAGGGAGCTGCAGCCTGGTGTGAGTAAATAAATGGAGAAGATAAATAAATGTTAATGCACGCATAATTTAACCGAAGCATCGCAAACAAAGAGAACAATTTTTACCTTGACAAGAGGAAGAAGAAAAACCCTTTCCCAGACCTTGGAATTCTGCATTACCACAGACATGTTCTGAGCAAGGCAATTTTCCTTCCCTCTCCCACTGAGCCGTGTTTGTCCCTGTTGCTGCTGTACTGACACCAAGGAAGCATCATCAAGGAAGGCTCTAATAACTACCAGTTTGTCATCACGCTTCCCTCAGCACTAACTGGAGCATGCTGAGCCGTGAATGAGTGTGGGGAAACACTAAAAGTCAGCTATTAGGAAAATGGTAAATATCATTTACCCTTCCCATCCCGGAACCGGCACTTCCTAAATCCAGATTTTATGCTGGCTAGTCACCAAGTAACTCAGGTCCTCCCTCAATTATTTACCCTAATACAGACTCATAGAATCATAGAATTGTTTGGGTTCAAAGGGACCTTAAAGATCATCTAGTTCTAAACCCCAAAGAAGGAAACTTTTAAAAATATTTATTCCCTAATCCTGAACGTAGAAGTCAGTGTCTCGGTTGCCACCTTGAACGCAGAGGGTAGATAAACCCGATAGCTGAAGTTGGTGGTTGGTCTTCAGTGTTTAGGTCATGTTAAGGATGAAAAATTATAATTGATGTTTGACCTGTTCCAAAGTTCATAACCTCCCCAAGAGAGAAAATATTTAATTTCTAAACAATCAAGTATTTAGAAAGTGCTGGGGAAAGAAACATAAGAGAGGAGTTACCTAATTGGTTGTAACTAAACATTAATACCAACAAAAGCTAAAAAGAAGAGTGAATGGAAGGCAAAGTGGTTTGAAAATATTGGAATATTCCAGCTCTCTCCTTTGTCACTCCTGGTGCAATGAGCACCATCTGTTTACTCTGCTGTTTAATGAGCAGGGTAGAGCTGGGGGGAGCCCAGCCCAGGCATTTGCACAACACACTCCATCCTGCTCTGCTCCTGCCTCTAACAGAGGAGCCCAGGCACTCGCAGAGGTGGGAATACGCAGCTCCCGGGGCTGCCTGGCTGCTGGGGGAGCACTGCTGAGCCTCTGCAGAGGGTGCTGCCACAGAAAACGCACCAAGAGCAGAGAAAATGAGTGAGGACACCGCTCCAGGAATTGTTATGGGAACTAATGACCAGGCTGGAATGTGGGGAAGGAGCAGGACAGAGAGCATTAAGGGAGCCAGGAGGAAAATTAAAGACTTTCCTCGCTAATGTGAGTTATGAGGGAGCTCCTCGTGGCATAAGTAGACAATTTATCTTCCTGTAAGGAAAATAAAACAAACCTGGGAGAGTAATCCAGCTAATTATGCAATGACTTTATAGACACTGCCTGAACAGAAATTACTTTCTCTATGGGCTGTTTCCTTGGAAATTTTCTGCCTGTTAGCCCATGTAAGAGCATCCAAAAAATCTTTCTTTGGACTATGCCGTGTCAGGGTGAAACAAAATAATTTGGTACCAACACGATCTCACTGGAAAAAAAAAGGAGATTTCCTGCTGTGGTTTGAAAATCCCTCCCGCCTCCACCATCCCTCAGTTAACGGCAAAGGCTGCAAGGGGCTGCTTTAGAGAAACTCTGCTCAGCTGTCCTGGTAATTCACTGCTGTCCAGGAGCCTGGTTTTATTTCTCTCCAAGTATAACGTCTTTTGCTCGGTTTTATTATCTGGGCACAAGTCTAGCAGGCCCTGGACCAACATCTGATTCCAAAGAGTTTGCTCAGGGAGGGCTGGAGGGGGTTTGCCACTTTCTCAACATGGCTCTATTTAGCTGAGTGATTTTGGCTGTAATCTGGATGATTAATCTGGTAAAAATCTCTGCAGTTAATTGCCTCTCGCCAAATCCCGAAATATTAATTGGAGTAGAGATAAGATTTCATCCTTCACAGGTATAAAAAAATGGAAGAAGGACCACGAGAAAGGACACCCCTCATGTTGGAAAGCTGGATGGGTGAGACAGAAAATCCTGCTGGCTCTTTCCTGAGCAACCCTGAGCATGAGAATGGCTGGAGGTTATTAGGAGTGGGACTGGCTGCTGGGGCATCCAACAAAACCCCTTTACCTGGTACTTAAAACATTAAAAGGCACATTTGGATCCTTCTAGAAAGCGGATGCAGATGGTTCTGGTGGGGAGGACGGAACTCAGTAGGGTCACACAGTGGATTAACAGTAGATTAACAGTAGATTAACACCTACCTGGTTTTAATCAGGACGGCATTCAAATCAATGAACAAGGCTCTGCAGATCAGAAAGGCAGTCCCAGACTTCGAGGGGGAAAAGAGCTGAATTAGAGCCTCAGACAGGAGCCTGAGAGG
Organism: Dasyornis broadbenti; assembly: GCA_013397935.1. NCBI lineage: Eukaryota > Metazoa > Chordata > Aves > Passeriformes > Dasyornithidae > Dasyornis > Dasyornis broadbenti. Next base: position 116,680 of record VZRN01005247.1, read on the forward strand.
TGAAAATTGCAGCTGATCTTGTGCTACCACCAGTCTGTAGTAAGCACTTTTTCTCCTTTCACTTTTTAATCCGTGATCTGTACTAGGAGATGTGACAATGAGTCAGAAATGTCACATAATTACACCTCAAAGAGGCCGGGGTAATTGGCAATCACCAAAAGCTGCCTTTCCTATAATTTGCTAAGAGGAGTGAAGCTCCTTGTGTGTTTTGGGGCACCACTAGAGCAGAGATATCTAATTACCGGCGAGTTCAGCTCAACAGCTGTCAGCACATCAGCTCTAATAGCTATTTCATAAGGACAAAGACATAATATGGACTGAAGGAGCTCTTCGAAACTTGTCCAATTTCACTCTGCCTCTTTCCCCAACATTCAATAAGAGTTACTAAAGAAACCTGTGAAAGACTTAATTCCAGCTGTAGCTTCAGCAGCACTCAACACGCGCTAAATGATGCCCAAGCATTGCTGGTGTCAAGCTGGAAAGGCAGGGGAGCCTCTTGCATGGCTAAATGGTTTTTATAATGTGAAATATCTGGGCAAAAGGGCGTGAAGGAAGAGGAGGAGAAGAAAAACCAGGATAGTATTGTTATCACTGTAGTTCATAGAATCATGGAATCACAGACAGGATCATCTAATTCCACCACTTGCCTTGGGCAGGGACACGTTCCACTACCCCAGGGTGCTCCAAGCTCCATCCAACCTGCCCTTGGACATTTCCAGGGGCAGCCATAATCTCTTGTTAAATTCCTACAAGGAGAAGTAACTCTATTGAGAGTAAAGGTTCAGGAATTTACCACTCTGAAGCAGCCCATCAGGCAGACACAGGAAAAAGAGCAAGAGGTATCTTGGTGGCCCCAGTCCTCTTACAGGCGATATGGCCTTGGTAAAAAACTAGTTTTTGCACCATTTTCCTGTCTGCCAGCTCTAAGAAAACTGAGAAGGGCTATTTCACCAAACTCTGACCTTATGGCAAGAGAGGGACACGCAGCAGCCTGTGGAACCCTGCACGTTTTCATGCTTCTCGTGCTTTAACTCACTGGAGCCATTCACGTTTAAAGAACAGATGAAAGAGCACACAAACCACAACATTTCTACACAGAAACCCACCAGCACCTTCTGTCTACTTACTCGCCAGTTTTTCCCCACTCTGTTGAAGAAGATACAAAGAGTCAGAAGGAAACTGTGTATGCACAGGAAACTGCATGAGATGGCAGTTGTGGAGGGAATAAAATCTGTGGCTGTGCTATCCCAGCTCATTGGGAGGACAAAGAACTCCAAGTAGAAAACCCCAAAGCCTGAGCAGTGGAGCAAAGGGTACATCTGATATTTGTTCCCGTGCCTGGCACACAAGCTGAGCTTTTTCAGCCTTTTCACAACATTAAAGCTCAATTAAAGGGAGCACAGGGCTTAGTGACCTTCCTTAAGAGGTGAGCAACCACCAGGGTTTTGAGATGGTCTCCTTTTCCTCTGGGCCTGCTCTGAGGAGAAAGGGATCATTAAATGACACTTACCCATTTAGAGCTGTCAACGCTGAGTGCCCTGCCACAGGCAAAGACCCCATCCCAGTCTTACCGAGATGAACAAAGATATGTTTCTATTAATTCTCTCTTGTTATGAGATTACTAATTCAGGCAAATAATAACTTTCTAGCACAGAACATGCCCTTCATTAGCATTTATCTGCCTTATTTTCAAGCTAGGACAACACAACCAGGAGAGTTCAGAATCGCTGCGTTTGTGCTGCCTGGTGGTGGTCACTGCAATGAGGCAGAAGATTGCAGCTGCCTCTTTTTCCATGAGTTTTTATTGCTGTTGTTAGCTTTTTGCATTTATTTCAGTGGATTTATATTACAAGTTTATACTTTTTCTAACAGGGACATAGTACAGTCCGTTTTAAAAGTATCCAGTGGCTACTCATACATTATGGAAAAGCTGGATGTTAAAGATGAAAGGCAACGAGAGTTACACAGAGAAGCTGATCTTAATTTCTCATTTCTCTTTCCCCCTCTCCACTCACCCCCCAACACACACACACACTACTCTGCTGGCCGCCCTTGTGTTTTCACACAGAGCACTTATAATAATCTGATTAAAGTTTATGCTTTTCAAATCTGTTTATTACACCACTCCAGCTTTGTTTCCTAATCCTCTTTTGTTCTTTTTATTTGTAATGGTTTTTAAACTGGGAGAGCTATCCTTTTTCCCTGCCAGCTTTAAATGAGTTCTTTAATCATAAAAGAGCGGCAACAAGTGCTTCCACATTCTGTACTCACCTTCTGAGGAGCCTTCCCAGGCTAAAGGCTTCCACCTGATCTCTCTTCTCAAGTCTTGCTTACAGGATACTAAAAATTGAAGGAGTAGCTAATAGTAGAGACAGTGTTAAAGCCCAGCTGTGATGCAGCATTCTCAGGCACCGGAGAGGTGTCTCACAGATACTCAGAATCACATCACCCTTGTAGTACTGCCAGTCTAAACGGCTGCAGACAGCAGTGGATATTGTTCAAGTCATTTCAGGGACAAACCAAATGGCAATGTCTCTTTTTCTCTCTTTGTGTGAAGAGTGTGCCAGACTAAAGGAGATGTGGCCCTACGGCTCTGGCTTTCTTCTCAAGTTAATAAATAGAACTGTGAGGAAATGGGAGAGGTTTCTTCCTGTGGCAAAATCCTGCCACACCAATGGCCAAAATAATCAAGTTACATTATTCAGCCTTCTTTTCAAGTCCAAAGAGATTTGCAATATGAGAGAGGGAAACACAGCTGTAATTAACCTGGTCACACAAAAGGAAAAATGCATGATGGCTCCTGCAGATAAAGCAAGGGAGACACACAGATTGCATCTCAGAAGGCAAAGAGTAACTTTCTTCTGGATGTCAGACTAGGTAAAATCCATTTTACTACTAAAATCCTGTAGCAGAACAGCTCGACTTCACACAGTGAGAGTATTTCTAAAATGCATGTACTGATTTCTCGGTTTGGTGGACATCAATAGGTGTAAGCCAAGGAGTTACTGAGGCAAACTTTAGGCTGCTGCTTCCTGTGAAGGACAATCAATCTTAAAATTTACCTTAATGTAGTAAACACCACATGGTTTCTAAATTATTAAAACATGCCTGGAAGCACTGGATAGTTCCAAACTTCCAAGTTAGTGATGTCAGTGAACCATTGGGTGCAGTACAGGTCTGTAACAGCACTGAGTAAGAGCTCAGTGAAGGAGTAAGTGCTCTGGCAGACCTGCACCACACCTGACATTTCACTCACCTCTGTTTTACCTGTGCACTTGCTTAGTGAAGCCAAACTGTACAAGGAGGATATTTCAGAATTTTCTTCTCTGGAAGAGACATCTCAGCCTCTTCTTTGGGGCTTAGTGTTTGAAACAGAGAGACCAGTGCTGCTTTCTAATGCAAATCCAAATTCCTCTGCGTGGAACGTGATTAGCCCGGGCCAGTCTCAGTGGGCAGAAACTCTTCAGCCTGAAATGTTCCAAAGCAGGTACAAATGGCTTTTGACAGGGAAGATCAGGATGAATTTGTTAAGGCGGGAAGTAAAGCGCAATTAATGATGGGATTCAAAATGTAAGACACATAGCAGGGGCAAGGGTCCAGAGAGGCTCTGGGAAAGATGAAACCACGCCTGAACTTGGGGTGAAGCAGTGGCTGCACGTCTGCAATGCGGGGAGGGAGCACAGAGTGCATTCGCTTTCCACACAGCAAATTCCCTGAGCGGCTCCATCTCCGGAGTGCTGCTGGCACAGAGCAAAGCTGCAGCTGCAAGATACATATCAGCCTTCTCCCGGGGCTGGGAGCACTGCAAGTGCAGCATTTTGCTCACCAGCCTGTAAGGCTGCTTCCAGCAGGAGCAGGATTCCCAGAGGAGGCAGCCGGCAGCAGAGCTCTGCAGCTGCCCTGGCGCTTCCCACAGCTGGCCAGCTCTCTGCATCCCTGGATGGCTCCAAGGGATTCACTTCTTCCTGAACTACGGGGATCTGAGCCGTTGGATGTAAAATCAGCACAGTTCTAAAGGCCTGGAACACCATCCCACGATGTGAGTGTGGGACTGACGGGCCAGCCCCAGTGACAGCCCTGCCCTTGAACGGTGCTTTGTCCCACAGAACTGTGCCTCAGCTGGGCCATGGTATCGGCCTGGGATGATCTGAGGAGAAAGAAAACCTTTCAAATCCAAACCAAAGGAGCTTTATTCGTTACATGAATCCATTTATAATAAGTGTGGCTCCACCAGGGCTCACAGGAGACAGAAAGGCTCTCTCACGTGGTTCCACCAAAATGGCATTATGGAAAGAGAAGAGCACAAAGGGGACCAAATACACACAGCCTACAAGCAAAGAGTAATAAAAGAGCATTATTAAGGTAGCGAATCCAAAGCCTGAAGAAGTTAGGAAATTCCAGGATTCAGCTTGTTTGTGTGATGACATTTTGGCACTGCCATCTGCAAGTCTGCAATCCAGAAAAGTCTTCATGACACAAGTGTTTGCTTTGTCCTACAGGATCCTTCCAGTACCCAGAGGGGCTTATGAAAGGGAGGGAGAGGGACCATTGACATGGACAGAGAGTGACTATTGACAAGGGGGAACGGTTTTAAACTGACAGAGGACAGGTTTATATTAGATGTTAAGATGGAATTCTTTACTCAGAGCATGCTGAGGCTCTGGTCCAGGGTGCCCAGAGAAGCTGTGGCTGCCCCTGGATCCCTGGCAGTGTCCAAGGCCAGGCTGGATGGGGCTTGGAGCAGCCTGGGACAGCGGAAGGTGTCCCTGCCCATGGCAGGGGTGGAACTGGGTGGGCTTTAAGGTCCCTCCCAACCCAAACCAATGATTCTATGACCCCTCTGTCTCGCCAAACAGTCAATGCTCCCTGAATAAGCAGCCATTCCATATTTTCTCCTTCTCCCAGAGCCCCAGCGTGCTGCTCTACGCTTTATTTACTGCTTGCTGCTTTGAAGACTGAATTACTCATTTTTTCAAAGGATTTTCTCCAGCACTCCCCGTCTGAGGGCTTCTCAAAGATTAACGACATCTGTTAGCACAACAGGCCTGTGAGGTGACAGGACGTGACAGGAGGACGCCTGTTTTGGCTGGGCAGCACTCAGCCCTTTAACAGCCTCAGCAGCTGCAGCCAGGACACCATCAGGGTGTCAGGGCTGCGAGTGTGACAGACAAACAGGACCAGAGCCTTCAGCAGGGAGAATGAGAAACAAGTGCCTGTAGTTAGGGCATGGGGCTGTGATAAAACAGCTGTTTTGCTTGAGAGCCGCTTGAGGTTTGTGAAACGTTGACACTCAGCCGAAAGAAAGCAGAGCGTGAACCCTGCCGTGAGCTGAGAAGCATCCAGCCTGCTTTGCAAGCAGGTAGACAAGTTGTGACAGAGCACTGTCACCTCGTTTTTAACATGTGGAAACTGAAACACACAGAAAGCAGCCACTGGTGTAGTGTGCCCAACTGGGAGCCTGGGCCTTGGTTTTGAGGAACGCCTGCTGCTCCATAAACATTATAATATTCAAATTGTGACGTCTAAATGGCTCACTTTCAACTGTGAGGGTTTGGTGAGGTTGTCAGTCAGGCCTCAGGGGCTCAAGGCAGGAATCAGGTGGACAGGGACAGTGGCAAGGGGCCCTCTCTCAGATTTCTCATCTCATGTCTCTGGCAAAGGCTGGAAACCCACTCCAGGAGCAGCATCCAACGGTCCTGAAAATGAAGCTGTCCCCCAGCAGGCCCCACACCAGATCCCACCAGGGATTCTTCAGCCAGGAGAAAAGAAGTTTCGGAGTGACTTCATTGTGATTTTCCAATACCTGAAGGAGCTGACAACAAGGATGGAGAGGGACTCTTTCCAAGGGATGGAGGCACAGGACACAGGGAATGGCTCTCCACTGCCAGAGGGCAGGGACAGATGGGATATTGGGAAGGAATTGTTCCCTGCGAGGGTGGACAGGCCCTGGCACAGGGTGCCCAGAGAAGCTGTGGCTGCCCCTGGATCCCTGGCAGTGTCCAAGGCCAGGCTGGATGGGGCTTGGAGCAACCTGGGATAGTGGAAGGTGTCCCTGCCATGGCAGGAGATGGAATGAGATGAGCTTTAAATCCCTTCTGATCCAAACCATTCTGGGATTCCATGAAGATTTCAGACACTGCTGCAGAACCAAAGCTTCCCATCCTGGAGCAGGGCAGTTCGATAGTCAATAATCCACTGCTTTTGGGCTCTGACAGGTTCCAGCACAGCAGAGAGAGAGAAGAACTGGATAATACAGGCAGTCCCGGCACACATTCACACTGCTCTTCATTGAAATTTGGGAAACAGTTATTCAGTCACAGGAGATTGCAACTAATTAAAAGGTCTCATATACTGTATAGAGAGGAGTAGATTTTTTGATAAGTCAGTGCTGCAATACCTGCCTTTGTCTAGTTGGACAAGAGCTGATATAACCAATTTTTCTCACACAGAGAAAACCAAACACAATTCACGGGTGAGCGACCACTACTTAATTGACATTATTTTTTTATGTACAGAGTAATCTCTCAAAATTAATTTCATTTCAGGGAATGGAAAGGGGATAAAGGAAATAATTTAGAGTATGACAGGAGTTTCTTCCTTTTTTTAATCATATTTTTACTTTGGGATCAGTTGAATTTATTGTATTTCCTCTAAATTCAGGGACCAGAGTACTTATACTATCTCTATGCCTTCTATTAAGTACTTATATTATCTCCAGTCATCATTGTCTGGCAGGTTACTGACTAATAGGTGTGAAATGTGTATACAGAATTATATATTATGTGTATGTTCAGTGACAAATCTTGCATGGGACAAGAGATGAGGAAAAGTGTCTCAGGGAAAAATCTGAAACTCTGGGAAGAACACAAAAAAAAAAAATTCAAGTTCTTAATTGTAGAGAGTTTGCAAAAGCACCTGAAGAAATTACTTGCATAACAATCCTCAAGTGACTGTAAGATATAGAAGAACAACAAACAAACAAACAACAACAACCAAAAAAAAAAAAAAAAAAACAAAAAAAAAACAAAAAAACACCAAGGCAGGTATAAGAAGACATCACTGGTAAACTCTCTTGTTAAACAACAGCCTGTCCTGAAAGCCTTCACCTTCATTGACAAAAACACAGAAAAATCAAATCCCACCCAGCTGGAATAATAATCTGAGAGGACCTGGAGGAGGCCAGGGCCAGACACGCTGGATAAATAAATGCCTTGAAAAATTACCCTCAGGAAACAGGCAAGTTAGGGCAAAAAGCAGTGGGGCAGTGGGATTCAGAGGAACTCACCTGAACACCTCCCTAAAGGCATCGCAGGCATGGGGGGTTCTGTTAATGAAGATTTTTAATGACCATTTCAACGTTGTTTTCCTTCTCTCTGTGTGAAGGTCACTTTGCTGAGCGGCGTCATTTGCAAACAGCTCTCGCAGGTGCAGGTTGCTTTTCTTTCCCATCTCCTCGTCCTGTGTAGAGCAGTGTAACAGTTGGGTGACTCTCTAAGTGGAAGTGGATGAGAGGAGTGATCTTTTCTCCTCCAAAATGCAAAGCTGGAGGAGCCATTAAAGGCGCTGAAGCGAGGAGTGGTGTTGCAGACTAACCCTCAGCTGGGAGTTCCTAGAAAGTGCTTACCTTTACTTAACCACAAAACAATCAGGCTGGGTTAGAAGCAAACAGCACCCTCCACAAGCCCAAATCCCCAGAGGTTGGGTGTACCAGTGAAAAAGTTTATATCCTCGTGGAAACTTTTTCTGCTGCTTTTTGGGGGGGGAATTGGAAGGGAGTATTACAATTTAGGTAGGCTTTTTTTTTTTTTTTTTTTTNTTGGGTGTTTTTTTTTTTTTTTTTTTTTTTTTTTTTTTTTTTTTTTTTTTTGTATTTCAAACAAGAGATTGTTATCTATGCAGGGAACATACTTCCAGAATGTTTCACTCAAAAGCAAGTTACTAATCAAAAAGCTTTTTCTTCCACTAGGAGGACAAGAGAAGTAAAAGGTTGATTATTTTATAGCTCCCAGATGTCTGGAGAGGGATGGACACGGGGTGCACACAGAGTCAGAAATTCCTGAGGCAGGTGCTGTGTGCAGAGATCCTTTTTCTAATACAAGGCCCAGCAGGTGAGACACAGCTGATTCTCCTGGGCATGGACTGGGCTTTGGATTTCTTTCCAAAAGGAACCACAGCAGGAAGGAGATGTCTTTTTCTGCCTGAAATGGTGGCGTGAATTGAACCTGGAGCACGTGGGATCCCCAGGAGTTTTGGGCAGTGATGCAGCAGTGAGGTGGTTCTGACCAGAGTTATTGGTTGGGAGTTAAGGAAAAAGGCAGGATTTGGAGCGGAGTGTTTTCAAAATACAAATGGATGGAGAGCAATTCTCAGTTTTCTCTGGTGGTTTCCACATCCCTGGAAGTGTCCAAGGCCAGGTTGGACAGGGCTTGGAGCAACAGGGTCTGGTGGAAGGTGTCCCTGCCTTTGGGAGGGGCGGGACGTGATGAATTTCCAGATCTTTCCATCCCAAACCATTCTATGATCAATTTTTTTTTTTTTTTGGTCTCTTCTGGAAGAGACTGTGGATTCCTGAACAATATCCCAGGAACAAGAAAGCAGCTGAAGAGCTAAAGCAGCCTTTCCACACACATTAATTCTCTTTTTTTGAGAGGGCCTGCAGGACACTGTGCACTTTAGAGGAAACTTCTATTTACGAGCTCTAATAGCTCTACACACAATGATTTCTTTCACGAGACATCTCAAGCACTTCTAATGTATTCTTACATTTTCAAATAGGACAGCAATGCAGGGAAAGATGCTGCAAAGCGGCCAAGGAGATAACTCTCCCTGTGATGGAGTCGTTTTGAATTCCATTTGATTGTGCTGCTCAGCTGAGCTTTTCGAGGAGGAAGATAAACAGATGAGGAAAGGCTTCTTATTAATTAAAGGTATGCACTGCCAGTTGTAAGGGTGATCAAATATTGGTTCAGCCTCAGCACTGCTGCTCACTTCCAACAGGTGTGAGGATACTTGGTAATGATGACAGCAGTGCCCAGCAAGGCAGAGGCTGCGTGCTGAGCCTCACCCCCCCTCTCAAATGTGATCTGTGCAGACCGACAAGACAAAGGCTCATGAGAAAAACAGTCCCACAAGGGCAAAGGGGCCGTGGTATTGAACCTAAAACCAAACCTGATCATTGCTTGGGTAGTGAAACCAGGCCGTTTGTAAGCACTCTGCTCATTTATTGTACAGGCTGCAGCTCAGCTAATGATTTTTGGTTTAGCTGGAGTTTAGATTCTCACTTTCATCAGCATTATCTTGCCAAATACATTCCCAAGCTTACTTTATTTTAGGATTTGACACCAGAGATTGCCTTTTTTCTCCCCCCTCAAAGGATGAATTAGGCTACAATAAAAGACACGTATTAGGCAATTTATTATGTTAATGAGTCACAGAAAAAAAAGCCAAATTACATTGAGGGTGGATTACATTGAACAATAAAAAGCCCCCCTCGTCACAACTCTCAGTGAGTGCATAGCTGAGCTGTAGTTAGCTCCAGGAAACTTCCTGGGAGTAGTACCCACATTGGAGACAGACATGCATCAGCAGGAACCGCATTCCCAGTGAAACAACACAGATCTCCCTCACGTTCGGAATTATGTCTCACTACCCCTCAGCAGTCATTTTTAGCTCGGCTAAAAAGGCTGGTGCGATCATGGCATATGGCATTTCCTACCTGATTATCCTCCAATCTGCCATCTGATTCCAAGCAAACTGAAAGAGAAGTCGAGATTCAAGAGTACTCAGGTTTGCAGAAATTTTGTGCGAAGAGAAGATCAAGTAGAAGAAGAAGCTGCCATCAGTGCTCATCACTGATAGAGGAGCTTGGCCTGGAAATAGGAATCCACAGGAAGCAGCTCTGCATTGGTCCCAGAGCTGTTACTCAGTGACTTCAATAAAGACAAGATTAAGCAAAAAATTTAGATGAGACTATAAAAAACATTCTTTTGAGTTGGATCAATAACAAGATTCAATCAGACACTGAAAAAGCTGTTCCGTGACAATGGCAGGACACAAAGTAATCAGTCCCAGGGGAGTGAGAAAATAAAGGAATCAATGTAATTGGAGGAAAAAGAGAAAGTGGCCTGAACAGTAACCCAGCCCCAACTCCATCAAAACCCGAGCAGCCAAAATCAGAGCGAACAGCTCAAACACAGAGACTCTTCCAGGTTCACCAGCACTTAGAAACCCAGCAGTGTCAAAGAGCTTCAGTGAGATGAGCTTGGACCACACCTAAATACCAAATGGAAACCAGTCCTTTTTGGCAGACAATTAGTGGGATTATTACTGATGAGAAGGAAAGCACTTTCCACCTCAGGGTCTGGTCAGTCAAGATTTCACACATTATCATGGGTGTTCTTCTCCAGTGACTGCAACTGCTACCTCAGACCTCAGAGTTAAGGGCCCCAGAAAAAACATCATGGAACTTATTTGAAAGTGATTAAATACAGCTCACTTTGGGTGTCTGTAACCTGCACTGCTGAAACCAAGCATTTATATAATTAATTTCTATTCCTTTTCCTGTTCAAGGGAAAAAGAAAAGAACATGAACTGATGGAGCTGTGTCTGAGCGTGCCTGTTGTGAGAATGAGCATTTTCAGTGTGTTCCGTAGCAGGAAATATTTTATCTGCTATAAAAACAACAGTTCTGTGAATGATTAAACTCTCGGGCTTCTTCTCAGCATTTAACAAGCTTTGAACATTGTTTACAGTGTTGGATGTACGGCACCATTGCTTTTATCCTCCAGTGTAACAACAAAGATTCAACATGACTTAAATCCTATTTTCTTTTCCTCTGTATCATTGTTAAAGCATGGCACATGAAAAAAAAAAATCATTCTAGCAATAATTACCTAGGACAATGTAAAGTTCAGCATCAGTTTGTAGGAGAAACTGGCTATTTCTTTCCTGGTTATCATTAGTATAAAAGCTGAAAACATCCGGATGAGCAACTGCAGCACTACAGTGAGTAGGATTTGGGGAAAGCTGTTCCAAAACAGTCTCTGAGTAGAAGTAAGGCCTGGTCTGGATGGTGGGGAGGGTCCATTTTCCAGCACAGAATAGGAGTTGAGAGGGATGACTTCCCTAGAAGCGTCCAAGGCCACGTTGGATGGGGTCCTGATCAACCTGGTCTAGTGGAAGCCGTCCCTGCCCATGGCAGGGGGTTGGAACCGCGTGATCCTTTCCAACCCAAACCATTCCATGATTCCACAATGATTTCTTGGCTGTCTGAACACGAGCACAACCCTTTGGGCACCAACACAGCAGCGCTCACATGAAGGAACCTGTCCAGCTGGAACCTCTGCTCCTTGGGCAGGTGCGACCTTCACACCTGGAGGTGTTGGCACCATGGACAATCCCATCCGGTTTGGGGACACCCACAGAAATATTTTCCAGTCTAGACAGGGCCTCAGTTTTGACAAAGCTCGTTTTCTGCTTTATGATAAAACGGACAATTCCTAATTTCCCTAAATCCAGCTCCATCCCCCCATTTCAATACACAGTTTAGTTACTTGTGAAACAACGAGTAATTTTATTTTTCGTGGGTGAATGCATATCACTCACACAGAAAAGCCGCAAAACAGGCTGGAGCATATACGGCAAGGGAAAAAGCCAAATGTTTCAAAAATTCAATCCAAACCTACAAAAAACACAAAGAAGAAGCTGTGACTAAGACAACAGGCAGGGATTTGAGCCCTCAGCTTCCTGCTCTCAGTGCTGGATGACACCAAGTGTGTCAATTTGTCATGCTGTGTCTGGGTCCCCATCTCTAAAAACGATCACAACAGGCACTAAGATGCCTCAAGTGTATGTGGGGAGGTTATTTTGAAGCCTGCTTCCTTTTCCACTGGTTTCCATGGAAAATTATCATCTTCCTCTGCTAGCAGCGCTCATTTTGGTGAGACAAGCAAGCTCAGGGTAAAACAGGAAAATTTGGATAGCTGTCTTTTTTCCATGCACAAAAAGCGGAGGGTGTGGTGTATGGGGGGAAAAGGCAGCAGCTCCGGCCCGTGAGGCTGGGAAAAAGCACATTTGGTGCAGCCATCCCCGCCTGGCACGTGAGGGGTGGAAAACCTCTCACACCTCCCTGCTCATCTGCATTCCCACCCTGTCTGGCACTGCCTTTCCTCAGACCAGAGGAGCTGCCAGCAGCCTGCAGCTCCCACTGCTCCCCGGCCCGACCTGTTTCCAGTCTCCTTCCACACCCCAGGGGCGCCAGCGGGACTTCCCTGTTTTACACAGTTCCCCAGGCATTGCTGTGGGTCAGTTCTTCCCCAGAAAGAGGAGCCTGAGGGTTCTTGTTCATAGGAATTTCACTCCTTTCCATGAGCAGAGCCTTGCTTCAGCCATCCACAGATTACACATTGGGTCAGAATTACTTGGAGTCACTCGCTACTGAATGGGAAGGGCAGCTCCACTCACCCAACACAGAGAGAACCATTTCAATGTGGGATGAACAGTCCTTTAGAAAAGTTTCCCTTCCCCTGACTGGAGGTTAAGTTAAGGCTGTGTGTTTAATGCAGGTGATGTGGAATGTGAAATGATATTTTTGGATATATTACCATTTTGGATCAGAGCTACAGCATATTTTGGCTTTAAACTGAAAGAAGGCAAGTTTGGATTGGACATTAGAAAGAAACTCTTCTCTGTGAGGGCGGGCAGGCCCTGGCACAGGGTGCCCAGAGAAGCTGTGGCTGCCCCTGGATCCCTGGAAGTGTCCAAGGCCAGGTTGGACAGGGCAAGAGAGAAAAGATTCTTCTTTTAAATGTAGAAAACCGGGTAGTCAAAAAGTATTGTGATGGCACATTATGGCAGCCACACAGCGCTGCTGGAAACAGCGGCTTTGAGCTTTGGTGGAAGAGCACTAAAGCACGTTTAGATTACACCTAAGGAAGAAGGAGCAGAAATTCAATTCCAATTCTGAATACAGCATCTGCTAATGAAGCAAGAACCTGAGAGAAGCTGGATTTAGTACAGATATTGCCCATCTAAACAATCTAATCAAGCAACACATTCATGGAGACCTTGGGAGGTGTATCTACATCCTGTCTGTCCATCTGTCTTTCCTCTCAGATCTTGCTTTGTTTTCATTCCAAAGGATTTAGGAAATTTAGGAGCACCCATCAATGGCTTGACAGCAAGTTCTAACTACAGCTAAAGACAGTGATGAGCCACTCTGCTCATTTAGTGTGGCAACTATACGCCATGACAACACCGATTAATTAGTGTTTTAATAATATATACTTTAAAATAGGTGTTAGAAATATTTCTGATATAGATTCTCAGGGCAACATGCAGAGCAAGCAAGCACTTTGGAGGCAAAGGACCTCCAAGACAGCCAAACATCCCAGCATTCAGCCTGCAATTTAGACCACAAACCCAGCTACTGATGGTTTGAATTCTCTGAGCTTTCCCTCTGTCACTGCCAGCAGGAGACAAGGGGACTCCGTGAAGTGTCCCCTTTGGTAGCCCCGGTGTGTGGCAGGGATCACACAGGGCAGGGCACTGCCACACCCCCATGGCTGCACAGCACCAGGCCCCTCCCTGGCATCTCACTCCAGTAGGAACCACCTGAATCCGTCTGCTCGAAAAGAGAGATGACATTTTCATGGAACCAAATAAACCCAGGAATGGCAGATGGTGTGTGTGTGTGCAGGGAGGGAGGCGGAGAAAGGAGAGCGGGGTTTAAAAAAAGGACCTGCCCCAAATACAGTGTGAACTACGATGAAATGGGAAG
>VZRN01005247.1:130597-161022 GCA_013397935.1 Dasyornis broadbenti
AGGGAAGGGAAGGGAAGGGAAGGGAAGGGAAGGGAAGGGAAGGGAAGGGAAGGGAAGGGTGCTCTGACAAAGGCATAGGGAGGAGACTAGGTGTAATCAGTTTGATTAGGGTGCAGGTCTGTGGATCCAGAAAGCAAAAAGAATCAGAGAGCCAGGTGAAATGCAGTGCCCAGGGGTTATGCACTTGGTGGCTCACATCCATGAGAGGAAATGTGCATGACCAGCGTTCTCCCAGGAATCTCCAGCCGATTTGCAGCAAAGCCTTCAGCAGGACACATCCCAGCTGGGCAGCCCAGAGGCAGCAGTGACCAGATGAGGGGAGAGCTGCCCTCAGACACGTGGGCCTCCTCAGCTCTATTAAACACCCCCTCACAGGCACGCAGATGAAGCCCAGTGTCTGTCCCAAGGTCCAGCCTGCACCCAAACCACTGACAGCGTTCAAAGAGCCCAGTGGAGATGTGGAGGTTTTTTGGAACATGTTACATAAACACCAAGCAAATCCATCAGCGTCTTGGAGATCACCATAGAAACAGGCTGACAGCTCAGTGCATGAGGAAGAATGCCTGATCTCAGCCTGGAGGAGATGCTGATGTGCCCGGTCCAACACACGGAGCTCCCTCCCTCCCTTCCAGGACCTGGACTCCTGGGGCCCGTTCCCTCTCCCTTTTTGGCCACCAGAGTGCATGGAGGGGTTCCTACTCCCTGGAGCGACGCAGAAGACACCAAAACATTTTCTACCAAAGCAAATGAGACATTGAGGCTGTATTCCAAAAAAAAGATCAAAAATTGGAAATTGCTACCTGGATATTTCTGTTTGAAAAAGCTCTTTCCAACTCTCTGAATGACAACCAGAGCACGTCAATGTGCGGTGGTTGCTGCCATCACCCCATTTTTGGTGCGGCCTTGTCCATCCTTCAATAGCCTTGGCCATGAGAATAGAGGGAAATCACACAAGCTACGAGGCCTGAGGCCAGAGTTGCTCTGCTGGAGGGGGAAAATGGGGCAAAGAAAGGCTTTGTGTTATTTGATGGGACACGCACTCACCAGGCTCCTCCCCCAGCTCCTCCGTTTCTCTAATTTTGGGGTTGAACTGGAAAATTTTCCATGGGCTTTGTTCCTTTCTGAAGTATCTTCCTAGACAAGTGCTCACTTGTCAGTGGCCTTCACAGCACGTGAAGTAGGAATTACATGTGTTTCAACATAGTTCTTCAAATTAATGTGCAACAAACGGATTGATTGAATTAATAATTCATAAATACTAATTGTACTTGAATGGAAAAGTGTTCAGCCATTACCCTGTTCACTGACCTGGAAATATATTCCTCAGCTTAAAGTATTTCTCTAAATTTTGATCTGATGACAGCAAATCTTTTAATCACTCTCTCATAATTTTGTGAGTTCAATTTAAAACCATTACAATCCTATAAAAAGAATTGACATTTAGTCAAACAAAATGATGAATTTCTTTGCACTGCAGTAAGCACTCAGATGCTTAATTTATCTCAAGCTTAAAAAGTTGGCCAAAGCTTGCCCCAAAGTGAATTAATTTTAAATAGGTATTTACTCAGTAATAATGGCTCAGTACAATTTAAACTCTAACGAAATACAGCAATATGTTAATAGGTGATTCTAAAAACTAAAACTCTCCATTTTTGTTTTGTGTTATTTTCCACATTTCCATGTGCAGCCACAAGCTCAGTTGAATTTTATCTCACAGTGTTCTCCTTGAAATGTTTATTCTCTGTACATTTAGTTCTGTAGTCCCAAATTTAAGAACAATTTAGGATTATTATTATTCCACAATGTTATCTGGAGTAAAGGTCCACAGAATTCCAATTAGGAGAACAGCAACAGTGAAATCCAACTAGCACATAAATCTTTCAGGAGCAAAAGCCCATCCTCCATAAACACATCCAGAATGAGGATTTTTTTCTTTTTGACTCTAAATATTTTGAATGTGAAAGAAAATAAAGCAGCCCCTTGGACGTGACACTGTCCTGGTCATTGTTTGCTCACAGCTCAAGGAACAGCTCTGTTTTTGTCAGGACAAAACACTTGGAACCTCATGGCTCATGTGGAGCTTCTCTGAGAAACAAACTCCTTTTTGGAGGGTATAGAGATGTGGAAAAAGTGGTGACAACAGGATAAAAGTGGGGGGCTGTTGGAATAGTTCAGCGGTAATGACAACTTGTGTTAATTTTTTTTCCATCTTTCTATAGAGGAAACAAATTTGCTGATACTTGTGGCAAGCAGCTTATCTTCAACTCATTCTACTCCATCCTGCACTCAGCTCCGTTCAATTTGATCCTCTCTACACAGACACAACTGTGCCTATTATTGCTGGGCACAAAAACCCCACCAGCCTTAGCCAAAATCCAGCAACAATACTCAGCTGTAATGTTCAGCTCTCACCCTGTCTGGCTGCCAGCTTCACGAGTTGGCTGTGTGTGCCCTAATGAAATAACTCCTTCAATGTAACTTTCTTTGCCTGCCATCAATTACACTGAATTATGACAGATTCCTGCAATCCAGGCTGATTTGTTTTCTTTGTGTCTTCCCATTTAAGATAGAATTTGCAAAGGGGTGCTCCAAAAACACATAGCATTAGCGTTGCTGTTCTCTGCATCTTTGCAGAATTATTTCTGCATTTATTTTTTTTTTTTTTAAGCATGGAATTCACATTCCAAACAAAGGCTCGTGACTGTCACTGACAATAAAATCTTAACTTTCTCTGCATTGCTTTCCATTCCCTAATGAATTGAAGATCTAATTTTTGCTTTTTCCTACTGTTGATGTGTTCTGGAGAGATTTTCACTTTGCTGGCTTGCCAGTGAAAATGAGAATTTCTTTTTCTCAGAGGAAGAGGAAAGTTTAAAGCTCGGCAGCATGAGAGGCTTGCATTGTTGTTGCCAACACACATTACCTTTAAATTTATGCAAGCTGAATCTCATATGCCACGTTTTCAAAATTAATCTAGACTCTCTCACCATCCCCTGTGGTTTGCACAAACTGAAAAGTTTATGGGCCAAACTGTTGAAAAACGCCTCTGGATTCGTTTTCAGCGCTGGCACATGCAAAAAGGCATGTGCAGACACCAACCCTTTTGTTTCTAAGTCAGCGTGCCCATCCACCTTTGTGTGTGACAGCCATGAGGAGCCACAGAGCTTCTTCCTGACAGGGGCTGAGCCACCCTCAAAGGGGACAGCACTCTCCAAACACAAACATCCCACAAAGTTCAGGAAGGGACAATGACATTAAAGGAACTTTTCCATTGCCATCAGCAGGTTGTCTCACAGCTTCTGTTTGAAGGAACCCTTTCCGGAAAGCTTTTGTTTCCTCAGCGGTAATGGATGCACCCCTGCCACTCCAGGTGTGAACACAGCACCATAGCCCTCCAGCATTCCACTGATTTATGCAATCACAGAATCATTACGGCTGGAAAAGAGTCCTAAGGTCCTACAGTCCAACCATCAACTGAGCACCACCATCATGTTCACCAATAAAAGTGTCCCCAAATGCCACATCCACACACCTTTTTGAGTACCTCCAGGAATGGGGACTCTTGTCTGGCTACTCGTTTGGTGAAGAAATATTTCCTGATGTTCACCCTGAGCCTCCCCTGGCCCAGCCTGAGGCCGTTTCCCCTTGTCCTGTCCCTGTTCCCTGGGAGCAGAGCCCGACCCCCCCGGCTGCCCCCTCCTGTCAGGAGCTGTGCAGAGCCACAAGGTCCCCCCTGAGCCTCCTTTGCTCCAGCCTGAGCCCCTTTCCCAGCTCCCTCAGCAGCTCCCGGGGCTCCAGCCCCTTCCCAGCTCCATTCCCTTCCCTGGACACACTCCAGGGCTCTCTGCCTGGGAGGGCCCAGAACTGGACACAGGCCTCGAGGTCCCTCAGCAGGGCCAGCACAGAGGATGGGCCCAGCCTCTGGCACAGCCCAGGGCCCGTTGGCCTCGTGCCCTCCTGGGCCGTCATGGGCTTCTGTGCAGAGCCAGAAGCTCCTTCTCCCTGTCCCTACTCCAGGCTGTTTCACACCTCTCGTGCAGGTGCCCGGAGGATGATCTCAGACTCTGTTCAGTGGTGCCCAGAGACAGGACAAGGAGCAATGTCCACAAACTAAAACCAAGAAGTTCCACCTCAACATGAGGAAAAACTTCTTTACGTTGAGGGTGGCAGAACCCGCGGCACAGCTGCCCAGGGAGGTCCTGGAGTGTCCCTCTCTGGAACTATCCCAAACCCACCTGGACACGTTCCTGTGCCACCTGCTCCAGGTGACCCTGTCTGGGCAGGGGGTTTAAACTGGATCCTCTCCAGAGGTCCCTTCTAGCCCCAGCGATATTCCGTGATTCTGTGACCTCGCCACAATTCCTGGGCAAATCGAGGTTTTAGTTTCCTTACGGATCACTCCCAAAGGATGGTCTGGGCTGGAACAAGGGGTGGTTTAACTCCTTGTTCCCTGCACAGCTCTCCAGTTCTGCAGAAGCACATTGCAGGCAGCAAGGGCTCCTGGCACTGCGCTGTAAGAACACTTGAGAAAACTCCAACATTTTGAAAGTGTATCTTGCAGTGTTACAGACACTGAACAGCAACTCATCAAATAATAATTGTTACTACCTTGGAACCACCAGGGGAGAGCCAGGGTGGGATTCAGAGCAGCGTGGAGATGGACAGTTTGCTCCAGAGGCTTTTTCCCCTATTCAGCACAGAGATAAACCAGCTCATGCTGACAGCCCCTGATTCAGGAATCAGTACCTCACCCACCCTAATTTGCTTCAGTCAGCATCTGCACAGAAACCTTTTTTGAAAAAAAAGTTTTAAAAGACTGCTATTTGATAGAACCTCATCTGGAAAAAAAAAAAAAATTCTGTGATCAAGAAATAATCCAAATAATTCCTTCAGAAATTCTTTTAAGACTGAAACTAGAATTTGACAGTGACTCAAAAGAATGTATTTTGACATTTATGAAAGTGTTGAGCTTTTATCTCTTGATACACATTAGAGATACAAGCATTCTCCTAAACAAAGGTACGTCTTTTTATATACAGGAAAGTTGCAGTCCTCTTTCAAATTGCAGTGTTACAATTTCTAGATTAGAAGAATAAAAAATATTTCAGGGATTCAAAACACCATGAAAATCAAGAAGCTTCAACAGTTTTAGACGAAGTATCAGGGTGAATGTTATTTTGTGCAATACTTTCACCAAAAAATCTAATTTACAGTGCTCCCTTTCCCTGATTAAGCCCAGCTTTAACCTCTTGACAGCTTCTTGAGAAAGTGCTCCCGGTCTGGTCCAGCTCCTCCAGCAAGTGAGAACTACAAAATATAAGGACTGATGAAGGGCGGCAGAGAGAGCGTTATCTTTACCTAAATTACTCACTCAAAGAAGGTAATTTTCTGTACAAAGAAGCCTGCAATCAGTTGTTTACAGGCAGACATAAAACCTGAATAAAACAGTCATGGGTATGGTTTTCTCTCACACATTTTGCTTTTCTAACTCCATTTCTTTCACTGGCTTCTGCTAATACTGTTTGCAGCTCACACCAGAAAACTGGCCTGCTGTTCATGGCTGGACTGACGTTTTTCTCTCAGTGTGCCTGATTTTCTGCCCAGTTTGGGCTCTGAAGTTGGGCGCAGAAGGGATGGCACTGAGTGAACCAGGCCAGCCGTGTTCCCTGACTGCTCCTGCGCTGCTGTTCCCTGAGCCCTGGCCCCAGCCCTGGCCCCAGGTGACACCTCACTGCCAGACTTGGCTTCATCTGTGCCTTTCCTGCTGCCTCCATTTCCTCTGATGATGGAGATAATTTCTGAAATAAATTTAACGTTGAATTTGTAATTGGAATAGTGTAAGAATAACACTCTGCAGGGTAGGATTTGCATAGGGGCTTTATGCAAATGTCTGTAAGTATTTAAGCCTTCCAAACACTCACACATTTTAGGTTCCTGTGTTTTCATCTAATGAATATTCTCTGCTGGACTATTTAGAGATCACCTACAAGCATTTTTGTTTACAGAGTAAGTTAATTAATACTGTTAATGCAGCAGGGCATGGGGTGAAACTTCTTTTACCTGCTGCAAATGCTTTCAAGAGTCTGCTGGTGTTGAAAACCAAGAGGAAAGCAGCCAAGGTTCATGAGCCTTCCAGATGAACCTCCAGCAAATTTTCAGTGAGCTTGGAGTGATAGAATATTCTCCCTTAAGTAATGTGAAAGCAGGCACTTTGAATCGCCTCAAATTACTGCTGTGTGAATAAATAATTTTTAAACTTCTTCTGTAGTTAAGAATTTCAGTTAAGAATTTAAATAAAAAACCACGTTAAAAAGAGCAGAATAGCCAGTCCTCCCCAAGCTTTGATTTATTTCAATTCCATGCATTTTAATAACAGCAATACAATTTGAAAAGGCCTGATGAACATGGAAACTCCGAAGGACTAACGACATCTGGGTCATGAAAACAGCCCTGTTTCAAAGGCCCTCTTAAATCTGTGGAGCAAGGATTAAATAGTGGGAGCAGAACCCCAGACAAGTGTCCCACATCCCTGGCTGGAGTTTATGTGGAGAAGGGCTCTGGATTTGTCTTGTTAAAGGGGCTCCAGGATGAAGCTGGGATCCACAGGAGGGGTAATGAGTGCACTGTAGGACAGTCAGCACACCCAATTAGGAGCCTGGCTCCTTGATTAGAGCCCCCATTGCAGTGACTGATCCTTCACAGGGTAGTTACAGCCATCGGTAAACAAACACAGAAATAATGATACCGGGGAATTCACAGGGAGTATTTATAGCTCAGCCTGGTGCATTGAGCTAAACGAGAGAAAATGGAATCGATCCCTGGTTCATTCAGGGCTTTATTCCACACACCAAACACAAAACCAATGCAGGCAACCAGGAACTCATTAATGGTGATTTTCTTTAGGCTCTTTGCCCCTTGCTGCAGCAGCTGTTTGTAGTGTGAGGGTAATGCACACCATACGCACACTTAGACACCTCAGAGACACTCAGATAATCACCAGAGGTTGGAAATGCAGCTTTGCACTTCTCCTGCACCTCTGATCATTGGCACCTGTTAGCTCTGGACAGCAGCCTTTGGACAACAGGGCCATGAAGGGCAGGAACACAGCTCTCTGAGCACCCTTAGCCTGACAGGCCAGCAACACCTCTCCCAAGTCCAACCCGCACAATCTCCTGAGCTTCTGTGACACAGACTACGAGAGGGAACATTTCTCTTGGCTCCACAACCCAACAGAGGCCAGAAGAGACCTCCAGAAGTGTCCAAGGAAACATCCTCTTTAAAGAGGCACAGGCAAAGACCCCATCGGAGTAATGCTGGCTCTAAAAGCTCCCTTCATAGGCAAAGAAAAAAGGAGAAATATTTCCATAATGCTGCAGGCCATAGACTGTCTCTAGTTATGGGAAATTCACTTTGAAGAATATAGATTGTAGGCAGCCATCCAAAGCCACATATATAAATATCCCATCTAAGTCTGGGCTGCAAGACCCAGTATGGCTTCAGAATAATAAAGCTCAACAGTTTTTTAGCTGAGTAGAGAGAGAAAAAAAAAAAACAACAAGACAAATGAGGTGCTGATACTGAAAACTCCAGAAATACCCTCATTTCTTTGATTATAACACCAAAATGCATCTAAAAGACAACTCAGTTTTCATTTGCTAAGGAAGCGGAAAACATATTTTATGGTTTTGTCCATTGTGAATAAAACTTCAGCTGCTTCTCTCCTTAACTGTCCAAAAGAGCTCCATCTGCAGGTAGGGCAGCACCAGGAGCAGTCTGTGGGATTTGCTTTCATTGAAACCTCTCCTGAGAGTCCTCCATAAAAGTGGAAAGTGAGCCACAGGATCTCACAGTAAATACAGAACAGCAAAGCGCTTTCAGAAATGCATGAATGAATGAATGAATGAACGAATAAGTAAATGACCTGTTGTGCTAAACAAAGTATTCGAACACTGAAAGCAATCCCAACACAAACATTTTATTTCCCTGCTACAGCTCACCGTGATTTCCAAAGGAGACAAGCGGTGCTGGAAACTGAAACCACTTTTTACAGACCCTCAGAGGTGTCTAAATACATTCATTGCCTTATGGCAATTGCAAAACCAAGCTGCATTTTCGTTTCCCTTTTTGACTGATTGTGAGCGAGCATTATTCCAGTGAATCCCGTACTGATTTTTGGGATGGGGATGCACTAGCTATCCCACTATCACTAGCTATAAGCAGAATCCTGCTTGTCTCATATCTCTGATTTCAGTGCACTAAAATGACAAAGCTTTGGTCTGGTGACTTTGAGCCATGCAGGCCAATCAGGAGGCTTTCCTTCATAGTATCTCAATTATGGAGTTCTATTGATCAACACAGAAACTGTATGGGTTCAGACCATGCTTTTGTTTCACTGCCAAGCCCCCTGATTTAAACTAAGCACAATAATGGTCTGTGGGGCCCAAATGGAAGCCAAATCCTCTCTGTGCCCCTCATCCTGCAGCGCCGTCACTCATGTGATTAGCAGCACACACAGACCTCACGCGGGTGAAACCCCACCAACAAAACACTTCCACATCCCCCAGGAGTATCTGAAACTTGTCTAAAAAGCAGGACATTTTGTACCCTTTGCCTAGGCACCACTGTCAGTGTGGTTTTGGTGAAATAAGGATGTTTAATTTGCTCTGAAACCCAGAGCAGGGTAACCCAGAAGCCACCAAGGGCCTGGGGCCCTGGCAGCAGCACAAAAAGCTGATTTTCCTGCCATTAGCCCCAGAAAGCAGTTAGCTTTCCCCAAGAAACAATAGGACTTTTCTTGTGTTTAATACTTAAACTGTGAATGAAATGTTAATAATGAATGTCAGCCCACTTTTAATTTCTATCAGTGAGAGCATATGCTGCAGTCTGCTCCATTTCCAGTGGGAAGGAAACCGTGGGCACTGCAGTCTTTTGTTATTAAAGCATTACAGGAGCAGCGTGAGGCTGTGCAGATGTTAATTTGTCATAATTTCCTCTAGGATAATATTTACAGTATTTCAGAGTGCATGTGTGTGATCAGCATTTTGTAGCCACTTGGCAGTTTGTCTGAACATCTGCTTTCATGGTTTGTGCTCACAAAGGCCTGGTTCTTTCCGTTCTGGTCTGATATGAAAAACAATGTTCTTGGTGTGATGGATCTGTCACATTTCCTGTTCAGCACACCAGAAATTTCCACAGTCTTTGTTCTTTAGGACAGGCATCCCATTGCAACTCAGAGCCTAGGAAAGCCTTTGGGCAAGCCAAGCCCAAAGTACCCTAGAAAAGTAGTTCATGGGGGGAAAGGAGGTGAAGGAAGAGAAATTATTATGTCACAAAGAGCTGGAGGAATTGGCTCGACTACACCATGCACTGGCTTTCCTCTGCTCCCTCTCTTTTCTGAAATCCAATGGAGCTGAAAACGCTATGCACAGCCAATAAAAAAGCAGAGAAGTTGATACAGGAAAAACATAATAAGGTAAGAAAAAAGAACAAAACTTGCACAGATAAAGCAACCAAGAAAAAATTATTTTAAAATCCCACAGCTTTTAGAAACACTTAACAATTTTAATATGCCATTAAAAAACTGGCAAAATACATCTCACAGAGCATAAAAGAGTAAAAAGAACAATGCATCCTGCAGTATCATAAAAAATAAAACAAAAATGTTCACTCCAACAACCACATTTATCAAACCCTTACAAAAAGGAGGTGAAAGGGCACAGTCACATGGACTTTGGAAGAAGCTATTTCCCTGTACACACAATGCAGCTGAAAATCAGTGTCCCTGCACCTGAGAGGGGGGAACTTTGGAGGGGCTTGAAAAGCCCCTTGACCTATTCCCCTGCTCTAAAACCTGACCCACCCCAATCAAAAATACTCCTGAGGGTTGTTGTCTCTCCTCTTGCTAAAAATTCTGCTGAAAACTTTTCTTCTCAGTGAATAAATAATGAAGACCTCACTAACTGCCTTGCAAGCCTACTCCAGTGTCACATCACTCCTTGCTGCTCAAAGTCTCTTCCCCGTGCCCAACTTGCATCACATTTGGTGCGTTTTAAACCCTTGCTCAGAAGTCTGACACGCTGTGGGCCCTGAGAACAGGTGACACCATTTGCAGTGAGCTTTTACATCCTCGATGGCTTAGAATGGCTTTTGTCAGCCTGGTCCTGATGAAATAATCCCCTCTTCTAAACTTTCTACTCACTCTCTGCAGTTTTTTCCCCCCATTTTCCCTGTCCTCCTAACCCCAAGAGCAGCACTGGGAGTTGTGGCCCTCGTGGTGACTGCATTGTCCTGGCTGAGCACCCCTCAATCCTGGGGCCTGTCCCTCCCTTCATGCTGAATCTTACTCTCATTGAAGGCCACACGGTTTTTCAAACTTGCCAGCTTCCTTTTAATCTTGTATTCTCTTCTAAAATCAAGAATTTTAATCTTGTATCCCCTTTAAACCAGTATTATCTGCAATTGTGTAACTGTGCTAGCCATTCCAGCATTCAGGAAAGTGGCCCAAGACCAGGCTTTGAAGGAATCAGGCTCACGAAGAGGCCTTGCATCCTAGAAAAGAACCACAGACAGGTGCATCCAGCTTATATTCATCTGTCTATGTTCTTTTATTCTCCTTAGGGGAGTGCCAAATGCAACACTGCCTAAAGCTTCCTCTCTGCTGGAATCAAAGCACAGGACTCTCTTTGCTTTCCCTTTAGGGAGGCCTTTGCCATTAGCACTGGAAGAAATCAGGTTGCTGTGATTTAAACTGAATTTAATTTTGACAAAACTATGCTGGCTCTTACTGATCACCTATCAGAGGTCAATTATCAGGGAGGTGCTCAAAAATAGGTGTTTTTAGGCCAGTAATTTTTCTCCTGCTCACCTATTCCCTCCTTTTTTTGTCAGTCACTAGAGTAGCAATGTTTACTGGCTCCCCCTTTAGCCTAGGTAAGATTTCAAACACACTTCCTAGTGGATCTGAAATGGCCTCATCCCTCAAAGAAATCCTCTATGATTAAATTGGACCTCTGTGGGGTCCAATTAATTTGAGATCATTCAAGAGCTGGGTGTTTTCTTCCCCAGTGCCTGTGGGGAGGTAGCCCCTCTTGCAGGGGAGCCCAGAGGTGTTCCTCTCTCTGAAACAAAGATCTACATTAAAGAAGGAAAGACAACCCTGCCTTTCTCTTTTCCCCCACTGAACAGACTCCAGAGCACCCTCCAGACTACAGCCTCCAAAGAAACCAGCCCAGGAGAAGGCAGGAAAATCAGTATAATCTTTAAAACCCCTCCAATTTTATCAGTGGGCTACATGTGCTCCAGCCAAGACATTAGTGAGGATTTTTTTCAAACTGGAACCAAATCAGTTTCTGAATTTGCCTTCAAAACAGGCGTGTTTACACAACCACATTCAGCTGAGATATCAGAACTGGCTGTGTAAGGAAATTTGTCCAGCAGATGCTTTGAGAAAAGCAAATAATCAAATAATTGATTGATTCCAGGAAAACTCTTATGGCCAAAAAACACCAGAATTTAAGAAGAAAAAAAAAAAAGAAAGAAGCAGCAGCCGATCTTCTGCATGGGGCTGCAGGCACCTGCAGAAACACATTCCTGATACTGCATCCATCAGTGATGCTGGATAACAGGAGGGGGAGGAAACATCTGATAGACCTCCCCAAACTTTGCTGAGATTTGACTTGCTGTGAGAGCAGCCTTCCTGTCCCACAGGAGTCTGTGTGCTGCTGGAAGGGCTTTCATGGGCTGGCAGGGGAGAATGGAGGCTGCACCCCTGGGTCCTGGGAGCTGCAGTGCAGACACAGCTCCAGGCAGGAACCTGTGCCTAATGGATTATCCCTGTGCTGGAAGTGACAGGCAGGCTGGGCAGGGCTTTATCTCCTGTCACTTGTGCTTCTCCATGCAGCCCTGAAACGAATCGCCTCCCTCACACATCCAGCAAGGCAGGGAGTGCCAAAATCAGGTGTGGGAAAGCAGTTTCACGGCATTATCACCCAGAGCACGTCACCTTTGGAGAGCACTTTGTATGCAAGGGCATCGCAGCCCATAAAACAAATCAGGGATTCCCATCGCCGAGAAGAAACGTATCCCTAATCCAACATTTACCTCAGTAAAGGGTAACACTGACTCTACACACCTGCAAAGTCAACGTGCTATAAATCACTACCAGAGCTTTCGCTTTTCAAAGAGAAAGAATATTTTTTTCCTATGAATTAACTTCAGCGAAATGCAGACTTAATGGGTGAATCACAGTTATCTGTTAACTTCAAATAATTTCAGGTATGTCTGGGATCCCTGAATAACTGCAGCAAGGTAAAATTCGACATCATATTCTGTACAGAGTCATTTAATATTGACAGAAGGCTTGAAATACTTATGTGTGAGTAAAAAGGTGAGAAGGTTGGGTGAGTTGTCTGAAGTAAGATGTAATTCTCAGCCTCGTTGTAGGTTTTGAAGTTCTCTGCATGCTGAGGACACACTTCCCCCACAGCCTCTGGCTCAGCTGAAATAACTGGAAGAAACTTAAACCAATTACCAGAGGTGAGCTTGGATCTCTGCTCCAGGAGCGACATCCTGCCTCTTGCACTGCTCATACGTCGCTCTTCGCTTCCAGGGGCGAGGTGTGCTGGGCTCCTTCTTTGGATGAGAGGCTGGCAAAGCCACGGGGAAACCTGCACTTCTGTAACACCATGAGCTGCAGTTTAAAGCTTTCCCAGATAGCAGCAGTGGCCTTCTATTCAAGGCAGTTTAGCAGCAAATTCCACAAAGGGTTCCCATGCAGTCTCCAGCATGGGGAAATTCAGTCCATAAATGAGCATAAAGTACCCCCTGCTTCCTGTGTGGCAGACTAATACAGACGTGTGGTTTGAAAAGAAAAATTCACAGCCAGGTTTGTCCCTGTTGTTATGAAACCTGTCACAGCACAGACGGGAGCTGCCTGGCTCCCAGCTTTTAGTTCAACACATCCCCTGTACCACCAAACCTGAGATGAGGATGGGAATACCAGCACAAACCACCCAATCCCTGCTTTGGAAAGAAAAGCACCACTATGATGAAACAGGTACTAAGTGTAATTTTCCTTCTACAGCAACTTCCAGAGCACAGCACCGAGAGGAAAAAAAAAAAAAATAAAGAAACATTTCAGCATTGCACAGCTCCAATTCAAAGCCATTTGGAGCATGGTAACAATTTACTCTTGCAAAAATTATAAATCATTAAACCTGTATATCAGAATCAGGCTAGTTTCAGTACTAAAACAATGCCCTGGGTGGCTTTCTGAAGCAAGGAGAGGGAAAAGCTGCTCTCCCCCTGTTTTTTACAGGAAGTGAAATGAAACAGGAAGGAGGAACAGGAGAAAAAGAACACATTTTCACATTGTTCAGGCATGCTTTAGTTGAAAAGGCCGTGCAGAACTGGTCTGTGCCCCCAAATGGGCCCTCTCCAAAGTCACAGGTAAGAACTCACCATACAATGAGACAGAAAACACATTAGGAAGTGTGGTCTTTAATAAATGTGCCACCCGAGATATTTCAGACTGAACATGCAATTTCTTTATGACAAAGAATAAAATCAAATGCAGCAAAAGACCTCAGAAAAGGCAAGTTTGCTGAGGAACCAAAGGTTGAAGGCAAAGACTGCCCAGACAGACCTCACAATAGGTAATAAATGTTGAGTACAACCACAGTCCCTTGTGTTTGGGGGATGAATTCTTGGGCACTGCTCCAGGCTCATGACTCAGCCTACTCCTGGTGGAGGAAAAAGTGCATTTAGAGGATGGAAGATTACACAAACCAGAAAATATTTCTTGACTCAGTAGATTCAGCACCTTGGCACGGGCACCTTGCACGGTCTCAGAGCACTGCAGCTCCCAAGGCCAAGGGTGTGGGCAGAGTTATTGCTCAGAGCTTTTCCCCTGTGTGGATGCCCAGTGTTTGCACAGTGAATGTCTCCTTCCTCCCTCAGGCACGGCAATGATCTGTGCTTTTACTTTCGGCCATTTGAGTGTCTGTTTGCACATTTCCTCCTCTGACACACAGTCATTCCCAGCAGAGTCACTGTAACACCAAATATCCACAGAATGCAGACATTTAACCGAATTTAACATTTACAGTGCTGCATGGATCTGTTTGGTGATTTATGACACCCACATGTCACAAGTGATGATCTTTCACCTGATTCTGTTGCCATGTTCTTTCAGAGCACAATACCCACACTGTCCCTGTGTTTTCTTGCTGGAAAATCCATCACAGGCAATGCTTTCCCTGGCATTTGTCAAGTTACCTGACCTGAGAGACAATATTTCCATAAGCTGCCATGATCATAGCACCTGAGAACCTCAGAAAATATTAATGAACAGTCTAGTTTTCATGAACAAGTAGAGATCTCTCAGTTACAGGGAGCTTAAAGGTGGATTGAATTCACTGAATGCTACCAGGCGAGGTTTAGACATCTACCCCGAGACAATCATTCGATGTCCTGCAAAAGCTGCTGCTGGGAATGTGCTTCTGGAGGTCACTCACATCCCAATGTTCCCAGCAGAGGCAGGATGCAGCACCTGCTGAAGGTCAGCCTCTCTCTCTTAGGAAATTTCTGGAGACCCAAATGGAAGTTTAGGCTTCATGCCTTATTTCTGCATATTTAGACTGCAATCCCCCACCTGTTTCAGGATATCTGAGCAGATTTTCCACGCCTGATGGACAGGATCATTTTTCTTTCCTCCAGGCAAGGGCTCAGCAAAGAGAGGGACCCAACACCATCCAGCCTATGAAAGCTTCCAATAAAGTCCTTCTGGTGAAAAATTGTAGACAAGAAAGAAAATTGTAGACAAGAAAGGAAATTGTAAGGTGCAGTACGACTTGCAGCTTTAAAGAATTCCCCTTTTTCCTGCATAGGTGTTTAATCACCTGCTGGAGCTTTTTCTGACATATTCCACTTCAGCAGTAAAGCATCATCCTCAATTGCACCTTGCTGATGAGCAAAGTGTACTATTAAAAAGTTTAGTAGCTATTTTCTTCCCACTAAACAGATTCCTCCCTGTCCCTCTTTTCTCCCTCAATTATTTTTGTTCATGTTACCTCTTCACTGTTGGAATACTCCGAATTTCTGTAATAAATTTTATCTCGCTCCTTCTTCTAGAAACTTTCCTGCCCTTATTAACCCCACACTACAACAAAACAATGGCATGCTTCAGCCTTTGAAAATGGAAAGATTTAACTCACTTATGCACTCAGAAGCTTGAATTTAGAGGCTCCTCAGTGTGAGAGGCAAATGCAGTTGTTAAATATCCCAGAATCCCAGAGTGGTTTGGGTGGGAAGGGACCTCAAAGCCCATCCAGTGCCACCCCTGCCAGTGGACACCTTCCACTGTCCCAGGCTGCTCCAAGCCCCAGTGTCCAGCCTGGCCTTGGACACTTCCAGGGATCCAGGGGCAGCCACAGCTTCTCCCCACCCTCACAGGGAGGACTTCCCAATATCCCATCTGTCCCTACTCTCTGTCAGTTTGAACCCATTATGTTTTCCCAGGAACTAAAGGCTGAGCTGCTACGATACCACATAAGTAGAAAAAGGACAGGCTGGACAACATTTTTGGAATAAGGTACTTCCCTATTTATTTGGTCATTTTGTCCAGGCATCTAAAGGTGATAAGGGGGATTGGAATCCTGTGCTAGCAGCAAGTGTTCTGAATAAGAAAATGTTTTCCCCCTATCATTTCTCACTATTTGCACACCTTCCCATCGCCTTGTCCTCTTGTCCAGGCTGAGCCTGAATTGGCACAAGTTCCAGACATGTTTCCAGAGGCTCTAACCCAGTTTGGCAGCACATATGAGAGTTTTCTGGGAGTACCCAAGGAAGGCCCATCTCCTGCTCTCCAGAGCACCTCTCCTGAAAGTTTTGGCTTCATCCCTCCAGCATAACTCAGGTGCTGAAGCAGGAGGGAGGAAAAGGCATCAGACATCGGGTCCTACTTCTCTGTGGAATTTAGGGGTTACCTGGAATGTGAGGGTTTCATGGCAGGCAGTAACAAATTCCAGTCATGGAGTGACTGGAATTCCAGTGGCTGTTCCAGATTTCTTCCTCTCTTGTAGAAATGAGGAGCAGAAAAGAAAGGTGTCTGAAAAAACAGATGAGGAGGGTTATGCAATGCCCAATGACGTCTCTAAAGGAAAATTGTGTTGACGCTTTCTGGAGAATGGAGCCATGGAAAGCCTGGCTCAAATCATTGATTCTTGCTCTTGTAACAGTCAACAATAAATTGATTGGTAAATAGATGAGGTTGTGTTTAATATATGCCATGGAAAATTAGGACCTTCATTTTCTAAAGTGCATATATTTCTTAACTTTCTCGAAATTAAGTCTTCCATTTTTAATGGAAAAGTATTTTCAGTGTTCCCTCCTCCCTTGCAGATTGAATTTTTTATCAGCGAACACATATTTGAAGGGGAATTGGTCTGCTGCTCATGAAGAAACTCTAACCTGAAATAGCTTTTCAGAGAGCTTAAGCAGTGTCTTGGAATCGATTGATTTGAATACACAATCCACAAACCCTTAGATTGCCTTTTTTATAACTCCCACCCACACTGGACAAGCTACAAGCATCTCCAGACACTCCGGAATTTTCTTAAACCCCATGCTCCACAAAGACACAACCCATGCCAGCATTCCAACTTCTATTCCACATACTCTGGAATACCAGATTAAATGGGAAAAAAAAAAAATCAGGATTCAGAACACTCCTATGTAAAGGTCAGGTCTGTGCTTTTGCCTGAGCTGTGGTGAAAGCTGAATGCCAGAGACGAATCCACAGAAATGGCTCAATCCCTGTGACCAGTATTAAAAAGAAATTTTGAGTGTACCAGCAAATTTCAGATGTTTTAACAGGACGCTGAGAATGAGCCAATATTTGAAGAATCCACACCAAAGCTGTGTAGGGTTTTACAAACCAAGGGCAGGTTAAAGACAGTCTGAAATGATTAGGGAGCTAATATGTTCTGTGGCCTTTCCTGTGGGCCAGGGTGAAGGCATTAATCTTGTTCTGGGGTGGCTGCTGGGGAATGAGTCACTTTTACATTTGCTACTTTGGAGAGATTCCCCAATGGTGTCTGCAGCCCACCTGACGTTACACCCCACACTGAAGGTAAACAACTTATTCTTCGTAGCTGACTGTCACTGCTGCAATCACAACAGGACAGAAACCCATTGCCTAAATGGAAGAGGTCAGAGAAGGAATACAATAATGTAAATTGATAATGGAAGTTTTGAGGGTGATGTTGGAATAGTGGTGGCTTCACAAACCTAGAAAATACAAAATAAAATCCTTAGAAAATACACAAACCTAGTAAATACTGTATGAGCAGCATTTACCAAATCCAGGACTTCCCACATGCTGGGTTTTGTCTCTGTTTTCTCGTATAAATCTGTAGGAAACAGCTGAGTCAAACTCTCTACAATACTCAGAGCACCTCGGTATAAAAAAACGAAGATAAAGCAATAAATAAGGAGCAAGACCTTCTGTGAAAAGTTTGTGCACCTAACTGGAGGAGGATGAAATACTGACAGCTATTGAATCCAATTCTCTAAATGCAGCACCAGCTCCAGAATCTCCACAGAAACTGGAAAGAAGCGTGAGGGAGGGATCACTTCATACTGACCCTACCTCTTATACCATTTATTTAGGGCTCTTCTGAGGATACAGAGCTGCACTTAAAGCAAATACCCCCAGCCCTACACAGCTCGGAACAAAGGAAAGCTCCGTTGCCTTGTCTCCTCCCTTCTGTGTGTGTTACATTCACTTTCAAATTGCAAAGGAAGAAATTATCCAAGAGTAGGTGATGTGAATTAAATCCCATCACATTACAAGTTAATGTTACAAGTCTAATCCCTTTTCAGGTCAATCCAGGCACATTCTGGGACATATTTTAGAGCAGGGTGCTGATAACACCAAGGGCATGGGTTCAATCCCTGTATGGGCCATTCACTCAAGACTTGGACTCAATGACCCTTGTGGGTCCTTCCAACTCAGGATATTCTGTGATTCCATCACATTCAAGTTTTCCAGTAGTATTTTGTCTGAGACTTTATAATTAAGCTAATCAGAATATATGGCATACCTTAAATAATAACAAAACTTAGTCCTATACAGCGACCACGACTTTTCCCAGCATCTGCACGCTGTTCCCACAAGCTCTTTATGATGATGGCACAGCGCGTGAGGGAGCTGCGTATTCTTTTGTGTTCCATCTGAAGAGCAGCTTCCCCCCACAGATGATGAAAACTGTACTGCCTTTGGGGGATTTTAAAGAGTCAAGACAAATTGCGAACTTCCACGAGCCCCAGCGGTGCTCCGTCCTGCAGGGTGAGCAGGCCAACGATGAATCACCTGCAGGAGGACAGGACAAACCACTGAAGCACGCGTTGCAGGTAGCTGAACTTCAGAACAATTTCTATTCAGTAATTTGGTTATTTCTGGAAGAAATGAACCACATAAGCAGCAGGTGCATATGCTAATAGAATGACTTCATGATTTAATTAAGCCATATTTCCCTACAGAGTAATTACATATGTTGTTTACTCAACTTTTTTAAAGGCCATTAAAAAAACCTACAATCACATTCGTTCCCTGGCTAAAAATAAAAGATCTCAAGAACTTCAAACACACCAAAAAAGTAGTGAACACACTTAGTAGATCCTGCACATGCCCGATGAACACTTGCTACGCACAATCCCATATAGGAGCTTCTCTAACAGATGGTGTTATCTGAACTCCTATCAAAATCTGTCTGCTCTGATCCTACCCAGTGCAACGTGTGAGGAGATATTTCACATTGGCTGCCTTGGCGGTGAGAAAACCAGGAGTCTCGAGGTTTATATTAGATATTAGGAAACGTTTCCTCACGGAAAAGGTTGTAAAGGAATGGAACAGGCTGCCCAGGGCAGTGGTGGAAGTGTTTGGCCATCCATGGAAGTGTTCAAAACACAAGGGGATGAGGATGTGGTTTGGTGGTGAACAGGGTGGTGCTGAGTGGATGTTTGGACTGGATGATATCAAAGATCCTTTCCAGCCTTAATGTTTCTGTGATTCTGGTCTAACCCAGCACACATTGCAAAGCAACATCTGAAATAGAGACTACAGAGCCTCAAGAAGAAGATGAATTTAATGAGATGACTGTTTTCTGAGTTTACAACACAAATACAGAATTTTCCTCAAAGAACAAGGGTGGTCTCCTCCCAGACGAGTCCTGCTGCTGCACAGCTGCTCCTGCTTCTGGCCTGGGTTCCCCACAGCTACAGCTGCTGGTCCCATATGCAGTGACAGATACATCCAATATTCTGGAACAGTGAGGCCCTGGCCCAGGGTGCCCAGAGAAGCTGTGGCTGCCCCTGGATCCCTGGCAGTGTCCAAGGCCATGTTGGACATTGGGGCTTGGAGCAGCCTGGGACAGTGGAAGGTGTCCCTGCCCAGGGTAGAGGTGGCACTGGATGGGATTTAAGATCCCTCCCAACCCAAACAATTCCATGATCCTCTGATTTTCTGCTGAGAATAAAACATTACAGTGTGGACAATATCAAGATTACAGCACTGAAGATGAGAATGCAGCCAGAAGCCTCTCGCGGTTTCCTTAGGTACATTCACAGATTTGTCTCTGTGCTTTGCCAATTCCCTGCAGTGGAAGACACAGAATTTCAGGGTGAACAAGTCAATTCACAGGCAGTGGAAACCCTCAGACCTGCAGGCAACTTAGCCAATATAACACTGACACCTAGAAATACAGCCACAGAAGCAAACAACCATATTCAAACCCACTGTGTGTGGATTCAGGTCCGTTAAGGGCTCTCCTCCAAACTGTGCTCAGACAGTGCTCCCAAGCTTCCTCCAAAGGAGACAATACCCTCTCTGCAGGAGAAACTGCTTTAAATTCCACCTTTGTAAAAGAAACTTCCTTCACTCTTAAAGAGAATAACGCACACCAAGTGCTGCTTAACAGAAGGAATTTCAGGTTTTTCAATCCTTATTTGTGCAAAATGATACAAATCCAGATTCCTTTGCGTCTGCCTTGAGTGTGACTCCACTGGAGATACATTTTTCCCAGAAAATAAAGATGGAAAGTCATTCTATATTGCAGGAGAGATGTGTCAATTGCATGTCACATAGCTATTAAATTGAAAAATGGAACTTGCAGGAAGATCTGAGGATGTTTTCAAAAGCTAAAAGCCACATCTTCTTTTGCTTCATTTGTGCAGGCAGAACTTTCTTAAAATATTTCAATAAGGTATTTATTTTTTTCGAGATTCTGTCTTTCAATTGTCCGTGTGAGATTTGTGATTTTCTATCGGTGCGGCACTTCTGGAAAAGCCACTTCAGCAACTTTCTCAGAGATGAGGAGTTTGTATAAATCAAGGTTTGTAAAGAACAGCTAGCAAGTGCAATTTGCTGGCCAAATGCTGCTCTGCCTGTAATCCTAAGAATAAAAATTAAATAAGTAATATTTTCAGAGCACATGGCTTGTTCCTGAAACAGCTGGAGATCAGGGAAATGTAGTCGTTTGGGGGGGGTTCTCTCTTAAAGAAAAATTTGATTTCAGAAGCACACTTAGGAATCTGACTTACTCAATGACTTTCCCAGTCCCTGAAAATAGCAAGAATAATTATTATATTGCCAGAAATTGGCCCAGAGGCTAATTTTGCTTGAATTAACCAGAGCCATGACAGGGTCAGTCTGTATCTACACAAATGTCAATGCATTTGAAGTATTTTCATTACAGTTTTATTGCCCACATTAATATTGTTTGTGGGTTTCTCGCTCTGCGGATTTGAATCTTAACCCTGAACACTCGAAATGCAGGAGATGTTAATACCAAAACTATCGACACCACAATCAACTCCACAGGAGGCTCTCAGTCCAGGCAGTCTGTAAATGAACTGCAGGCAGGAAAAATGGCCACTCTGGAAAATACACTTTTTAGAAAGTCCTTAACAAACCCAATATTGTATTCAAAAGTGTAGCTAAACAGA
The DNA here is from genome assembly GCA_013397935.1 of Dasyornis broadbenti. Lineage (NCBI taxonomy): Eukaryota > Metazoa > Chordata > Aves > Passeriformes > Dasyornithidae > Dasyornis > Dasyornis broadbenti. The sequence continues at coordinate 151,601 of VZRN01005247.1, forward strand.
AAATCCACTACTCAGAGGGAATAACCATCTGCGGTCCAACTGCGTAAGAGATGGAGTAGCAGGTTTTGAGAAGAGAATTACTTCTAGGTTTGCCACATGCTTTATCAGTAAACTTCAAGCAAAACTGCTTGAACATTATCTCATGATCCTCTTTTTTCCTCTTCTTCTTCTACTTAATGCTAGTATATTTTTACAGATAATTCTCCTGTCAGTGCTCCTCAAAATTTCACATCTGGACTCAAAAACTGCTCGGTTAGAATTTTATGAATTAAACCATTCTCATAGTCCATGATCAACACTGACTGTCCACAGGTGCATTTTATTCATCAGGAGGAATCCAGGCCCAGTTTACCCTCTCCGACCACGCAGAAGTTCTCAGAAAATACACTCAGCAAGTAATGAATTTTGCCTGCCATCAATTATTGTCCTGCATGAGCTCCACAGCCCAGTTACAGAGATCATTTCATAGGATAATAACAAGAACCCTTTTTGCCTTTATCATCTCCAGCTGAGGCTAAATCACTCATCCTTGCACAGCCTCATTGTGCTCTGAGAGCAGATAAGTGGAAAACAAAGCAAGAGAGACCTTCAATTCCAGCCGAAACGGGTGTATTCTCAGCAGAAATGGTATTTCTCCTGAATCATGCGCACAAGGATTCTGCACTTTGGTGTCCCTATTTCATATTTAGCCTTCAGTTCTCAAGGGGGTTTAGCCAGATGACATCTGAGAAATTGTATGACACTGACTTTTTCCATCCTAAACTGAGAAAAAATTGTGTGAAAAAATTAAGGTTATAAAAGCTGGATTTTGGATAAATTTTGAGAAGCTACAGAATTATTTTTTTTTTTCCCTTGGAAAAACACTATCAGTTTCAAATAACTAATACATGGAAGAATATGCTAGTGAAGGGAATTGTAACCTTTATGATGGAAGAATTCCCAACTTACTACAGTCTTAATACACACACGTGATGAGAAATATGAAATAAATGTAAATTGACTTCAGAACAAAAATTTACTGAAACAAAGAAACACAACACTGCAGAACGTCCCTGAGTGTGCACCTGAAGTTGCTCAGAAAATGCTTCTGTGTTACCTGATCTCCTGCCTTCACAAGAGTAACAGTTCTGCTCCCAGAACAGAAAAGTAACTTGTAAATCTGATACAAACTCACTGCACATTTGCTGTGGAAAAACACCAAATTTAATTCATTTTTTTTTCCCCCTCCCTCTCCTGGTATTTACTTGGAATACATTTCTGACAAATTTAGTAGCTAATCCTCCTCCTCTTATTTCTTACCCAGTCATTTAAACATTACAAGCTGATATATTATTACACATACTGGTGGAAATATCCACAGTTTGAACGCTGTGCTGCTCGTTAGAAAATTCACTCTACGCAGATCAGGGCTTTATGATCCCCCAAGTCCAAATTTATAAAGCCCAGTGATGCCACTAAGGAATCTACGGGCTTGCTGAGGGTAGATTTTTCCTTCGTGAGACACAATTCCTTCCTCATGCCTTTTGGATGATATACACTGCACTGGATATTTGTTTTTGCTGGGTGAAAAATGATTTCTTGAAGTATGTAGGGTTTGTCACACCAATCTCCTGGATTTTTCTAGCAATCCTATTTTGAGAGTATTATCTTATCTGTGCTAAAATAACAGTCAGAATTTATTGGGGAAAGAAGGCTTGAAAAACCTTTCTAGCAGAAATAGATATATTCAAGCTGAAGACCTTTGGTATTACTCAGATTTTCAGAATCAGACAGATGCAATTTCATTTATTGAGTGTTTTCTCTGTGTTTTGCAGCAGGATAACATCAAGAACAAAATAAAACTGATTTATAAGGTAATGCACGTAGAAACAAAGTGCATTTAGAAATCTGATTTTATGATTTCGGCCCAGGTAAATTTCGATACATCAAGACTCCCCAGTAGGAGCTGATTGCTGTGGTACCTGGCAATATTTGATGATAAACATCTCCCACAGGGACTGTGTAACTTCTTTTGGCTGACTTTTATGTGCATGGCCAGTTTTTAAAACCCAGAAGTGAGGAAAAACTCATCTGAGAATTTTTTTTTGTCCATCGTAGGAGTTGAAAACAAATTATCTGAACAGGCCTTTGAAGTGCGGCCCGGCAGAAACACGACTTTGGCAATATCGCTGTGGGTCACCACATTTAGAGCAGGTCACTGGAAACAATTAACAGTGCTCCGCTGGACAAGCTCCTGTGGGCACAAAGAATGCCTTTCCAGCAGGGAAAGCAAGTCCCCTCACAAATATTCCGGGAACTGCATCGAAAAGGAGAGCAGAAAATGTGAGTCAGGTAAAGGGAACAAAAGCTGTTTTCATCCCTCTTTCCTGCAGCCCCCCTGAGGCTGTCAGCTCCCGAGCAGCAGGGGCTGCTCCAGCTGCTGCAGCTTCGTCACAGGAGCTTGTGGTGTCGCTGTGAGTAGGACAGAAGAGGAGAAGGACATTTTCCTCCACCTTTGGCCTGTCCTTACGAGAGGAGAGGCAAAGGATTCCAAAAGGTCCCTTCCCGAAGGAGGAGCGCAGAGGGCACAACCCTCAGCTCGCTGGCCGTGTAAGAGCCATAAGTCACAGAATAGTTTGGGTTGGAAGGGACCTTAAAGGCCACCTCATTCCTGCTGTGAGCAGGGACACCTGACACTAGACCCTGTTTCTTAATATCTCATTTAATCCCACTCTGTCAGTGGGAAGCCATTCCCCCTTGTCCTGGCACTCCAGAGCGTCTCTCCATCTTCCTTGTAGCCCCTTCAGATCCTGGAAGGTCACAGTTAGGTCAGCCCAAAGCTTCTCCTCTCCAGGCTTGCAGACAACCCCAGCTTTGCTCTCCAGGTCCGACCAGAGATCAGACCGTGGGGTACCTCTGCTGCTGGTTTTCAGGGAATGCAGACTGCCGGGTCAGAGCAAGCCTCAAACTGTTCCCTGTCTGCAGTAAAGTGGGATAAATTCACCTACAGAGCTGGGGAGAGGGTCAATTTGATCCAACAGCTGCACGAGCAGCTTACAAAAAAATCTGTGAGAAAATCAGGGAGAGGGAATCCAGGAGGAGGAGGAGAGAAGCAAAGCAAACATTCGTGCATCAGCATTTCTAAAGCTTCAAGTGTGCAGCAGGTTGAGGGAGGTGATGTTCCCTCTCTTCCCTGCCATGGTGAGGCCCCTCCTTGAGTGCTGCCTCCAGCTCTGGGGCTCTGCACGAGACAGACATGGAGCTGTCTTGTCACAGAGGAGATGCTCTGAGGGCTAGAGCCCTTCTGCTCTGGAGCCAGGCTGGGAGGGATCCTGGAAAAGAGGAGGTTCTCAGGAGACCTCAGAGCCCTTTCAGTGTCTAAAGCGGCTGATAAAAAGTGTCGGAGGGACTATGTACATGGGCAGAGAGTAACAGGACAAGGGTCAGTGGTTTTAAGTTGCCAGAGCGCAGGTTTAGATCAGGTGTTAGGAAGAATTCCTTCCCTGTGAGGGTGGGGAGGCCCTGGCACAGGGTGCCCAGAGAAGCTGTGTTATTATACAATATAATTATATTATATAATATCATATACTTATGATAGTATTGATTAAGCCTGTTTTATCCATGTAATTGACAAGTGGCAACAACATAAACAAAAGCCTGTGTAGCTTTTTTAGGTTAGTTCATTTTTTAATGAAGATTTTAGATGATTGTGTTTTGAATCTCCCTCGGTCTTTCTCAGTTATTTGCAGTGAGGCTGATACCAGCTCAGAGATGGTCAGGTTTGGATTCACAGGGAAGTGGTCCCTCCTTACAACAACTGCCCAAGGACATCAGTGGCGTGTCAGACTCACCGACCCCAGTCAAGACTTGTATCAGAATTATGGTAGCTCTGTATGTCGGCCTTGATTCATCAACCCATGGTTTCAGTTTTGAAGGTCGGCTTGAGCAGTGGCTTTTCCCAAAGTGTAATCCAGAAGTGCCACATGGAACCATTCCAAACAATCTGTTTTGCTCTCTCACCCCATGCTCACTTTTTACCACAGGTAATCACTCTCTGCTTCTGTCAGACAGCTGTGCCCTGAGATCCTACCCCGTACCTGCTGCTGAAAATTCATCTTCCATGGGTCTCTATCCAGTATATAACCAATGTAAAGCGGGTTTAGGCTTTTTGGACCCTGTTACGAACATAAGGACTCCCAGGAAGCCAAAGCAACTGAAATGGGGAGAAGACTTGTTGTCCAAGAGAGGAAAGGAAAGCACAGAAAAAGAGAAACCAAAGGAACTGATCATGTATTAAAGATCTCTTCAACCAGATATGACAGCAACACACGGGAGTTTGAGTAGAACTTTAAATATTTGAGTTGTCAAACTGAAGTCGAGACCTTAAGTGATTTGCTGGACAGGGAACTAAATAAAACAGATGCATTATTTCACTTAAAATCAGCTTTGTTCTGTAAGGCCTTCCTGTGAAATATTCTAGATCGGGAGTCCATAGAAGCAGCATTGATTTTCCCATCAATGAAAACCAAGTGGGAAAACATGCAGTGAGATGAAAAGGATCATCCAAATGATTCATGAGTTATGCAGTGATTTTGGTTATTTATAAACTGTTTCACAAGTTTTTTCTGGAATGACTTTGTTCCAAGTCCTTCCTGCAGGCCACCCGACTGGTGCGATCATCACAACAAGTAATTCCAGCCTAAATCACTGCTAAACTGGCAGCAGTCATGCCTGAGAACAGAAACCATTACTGTGTCATCAACAAACTTCCTCCCCTGCATTAGTATCCTCCTTTAATTTCCCACCCTGCTTCGACAGAGCAGACACTTCCCATTCCAGCAGACGAGGGCTGACGGTGCTCACCCTCTGCAAACTCCATCAAAAAAGCATTAAGGCTGTGACACAGAACAATAAAAGCAGGGGAGAGCTCACTTCCTGCAGAAATTGGCCATATGGGCTCCTGCTCTTACCCAGCACAACAGATTTGGGGTGCTGGATTGTGCTGAGGTGCTGGAAAATGTGGATAGGTGAGGATGGATTGAGGAGCCCAGAGGTTAAAGCACGGATCGTTCATTATTTGCCACTATTGTGTGTCAGGTGGATGAATAAAGCTGGATAACCTGTGATCTATTTAAATTGAAAAATATAAACCTTGTCTTTGGGCATATTTGAATTATATGCACAGTGAGACAATGCCCTATTATTTCACTGAGGCCTTTTAGTTCTAATTGTCCCCTTTCCCCCACTGCCCTGCCCACCCTTTATTCCTTTCCCCGAGAAGAGCAGATCTCTAACAAAGCCCACAGCTGCCAGCACAGGTTTTGGGGGAGCTGAGAGGAGCTTTGGCGGGCACTGACTCTTCAGATGCTGACTGACTTGTTCAAAAAACTGCATCGCTCTGGAAAACACAGAAAACAACATCTTTCATCAAAATTCTGGCTTCCTGGGGCCTGCTTGCTGAGACAAGCAGCCTGTGGCTGAGTTCGCAGCAAACTTGGAGAACAACTCATCAGTAGCCTGGGCTCTAATGGTCCCAGTCTGAATTTCTCCTCCTTTCAGGAAAAAAAAAGTTAGCAAAGTTGGAAAAACACATATTGTAAATAAACCCTGCAAAGAAGACAGTCCTCCCTTCAGACACTGAATTGGCTTTAATATACTTTTCAATCTTAAGGAATTGCTAAAGACGTCAGAAAGGGATTTTTAAGGCTACTCATTTGTTCCTGCTGTGTGCAAGGATTGCTCAATTCCAAACGGAACAAATGGCCCGAAGCTGACTCGCTGAAGGAGCAATGAATGGGGCTCAAAGCGGCACTGGAACTCATCACCACTGAGCTCAGAGGGCTTCCAGCAGGACACTGGAATACCCCAGCTCAGGAAACAGGGAAAGGAAGAGCCTGGAGTCTCAAGGTGAGAGCTCAGGAGGAACAGGCACCAACCCAACCAGTGCTACGAAACCAAGTGGCCTCACTGTATCAAGGTTTTAGTAAAATTATGTTAACCCATCACCGCTTTTTGTGTGCGTGAAACAGACTGGGGCTGGCATTTTCTAACTGCCAACATTTTGTCCTAACTAATGCTTTTAAAATATGCCCTAACTGTATAAAATAATAAACTAGGAACGTTTTTAAAATGCACAGTACGTGGATTGATTTGTACTTGTCACATTTGCTGATGGAAATTACAGGCCCACAGTTTTCTAAGGGAAAAATTACCACCCCTCTCAGAGTACATTTCATCCTTAGGCTGCAGAGTGGTTTGGGGAAGGGGGTAGGTGGGCACAGCAACTCCACAAAGCTGCTGTCTGTGACTGGAGATACTGGGATTTTTTTAATCTAAAATGCCCTGGAGTCTCCACAACAACAATTTTCCATTATGGAAAAGGTTGCCCTCAAGGGAAGGGGACAAAACTAATCCTCACGAGACAGGACAAGAAGGGTTAAACTGCAGCAAGGGAAATTTAGTTCAGACGTTAGGGAAGTCTTTCTATCTGCCAAGGTGGCTCAGCACAGAAATCAATTGCCAGGGGAGCGCGGAATCTCTGTCACAGGAGGGTTTGAAGAACAGGAGAGATAATGAACTGCTAGGCAAGCTGAGGTCTAATTGCTCCTGCTGGGGCAGGCGGCTGAGCTGCCTGACCTCCTGAGGCACCACCAGCATTACCTGCACTGATCAGAGCATCTCCAGAGTACCAGAACCACCTACATCCCACACAAATTACAGAGAGGTAGAACACGAGAAACCCAAACCAGCCCAAAAGTTGATTACAGGTGTTTAACGCACCTGATGCCGTGTCGCTGCCACCTGAATGAGCGTAGAGTTGAATCCATACCATCACCTCAGCGATCACATTGTGCTGCCAGCGTCGTGGGACTGTGGGTCACTCGCTCTTACACCGGAACACACGGCACACACCTGGTTTTTAAATTCCACGCAGCTGCCGTATCCAAGCCTTTCGTACACGATGTATGGTGGCACATTTTGGTGGGAGCTCTGGCAGGACCTGAGTGTGGGGCGTGCACGTTGCCCAGGCGTGCACAGGGCACGGCAGCAAAGGGCAGAGGGCAAGGAGGTGTTGGGAGACAATTCTTTATGACTCTCCTTCTGTCAGTCCATCCAGGGGTGTCTCAGAGAGGGAAGTCCTGACCCTGGAGAATTCCAGCTTTGTTTCCCAATTGCAGACTGAAGGGAATATTGCTGCAGGATACTTCTTCCACTATTGCACTGCTTTACATAAACGAGAAAATCAAATTCATGCAATTGAGACTAATTTGACACATTTCCTTTCTCTACTCCCTCTGTAATTAGCATCATTGTCATGCTGCTACATTCCACTGTTCTTTTTTTTCCTTACAGACAACACTTCAAATTTGTATTTCTTTCATTCCTCATAGCTAAATGGTTAAAAGGCAAAAAGAAATCAGCTTCTTTGCTTTAGGATTCCTCATTCTCTATTTTTAATTGGAACTGTAAAGGGAATACAATTACATGACACTGGGTTTAAAAAACTGTTTATATTAAAATATGCAAAACATGTCAATCTTTCTGTGAGAACCCGGAAAATATTTCTAAGAATTCTTCACAGACTTCTGTGGTTAATTCAATGGCCAGAGGGGGCTGTGTAAGTTTGACACAGAGTGGGGAAAGTGGATATTGTCAGAAGCATTGCCTAAACGCCGTTTATGTTTACAGAACATTCATTATAAGCAATGAAGTTGCATGAAAACCAGTTATACAGCTGGAAATCACGGGATTAACTACAGCACTATGCCGTGACTCAGACCATAGTGCAGAACTTGAAGTATTTTCACCAAAAAGAAAAGCATTTTCATACTGTCTAGAAAGTTACATCCAGAAATGAAGGGAAACTCACTTCCTGGAGAGATGGTGGAGCCAGCTCTGCAGGAAAACCGTGACACTTTGCCGAAACCACGTGTTACTGATCCAGTCAAACATCCGCAGCACTTTCTACAAACCAAGCATTCACTGCCACCCTCCCAACACATTCCCAGTGTCTGCTCCGCCCCCACAGATCTCTGTCAGCTCATCCCAGAGAAGGGCAGGCAGAAGGCAGCACAAAGCCACCTCAACAGCATTTATGGGGGTTTTGCACACGGTAAAGTTACCCTGAATATACCCAGCTGTGCTATTCCAGGTTTCCTTGCTGAGGGAGTTCATCTCCAGCAGCACTTGCGGCAATGGTAACACTGCTGGACTCAGAAAAAGGGCATGAAGGAGTTATCCATATTTACCCTCTGCCAGAGGTCAGGTAGAGGTGGGATATTGGGAAGGAATTGTTCCCTGCGAGGGTGGGCAGGCCCTGGCACAGGGTGCCCAGAGAAGCTGTGGCTGCCCCTGGATCCCTGGGAGTGTCCAAGGCCGGGTTGGACATTGGGGCTTGGAGCAGCCTGGGACAGTGGGAGGTGTCCCTGTCCATGGCAGGGGGTGAAAAGAGGTGATCCTTTAGGTCTCTTTCAACCCAAACCATTCCATGACTCTGTGATTCTATAATTTTACATGCCTGAAATTCTCTACATCTCATAATACCAATTACTTCCTGGCAGTTATGTTTTCATTTCTCCCATTATGTACCCAGCTGGGTAGGAACTGTTCCTCTTTGTGTTTATAGTTTCCACTTAGTTCTTTAATACTGTAGCCATAGTGCTGGTTCCAAAATTTCGTTGTGGTTTTTTTCCCCAAGAAAAGTTTTTAATTAGAAAAAGCGACTCGTTACAGGACAAATTAGCCATTTGAGTCAAGACAAGCTTTTTTTTCGTTTTGTTTTGTTTTTAAAGTAAAATGAAGCATAGAGCAATACATCAACACATGCACACTCTGAATTATTTGAACTGGGTATTGCCACTTGTAGAAAAAGACTATAATGTTAAGTTACAGCCAAGCCTGGGAATTCAATAGAGTAACAAGGGAAAACTGGAATCAAATGTAGCCCAAATCACCAATCTTTAGTGTGCACTGTTAACCAGAGGTGGCTCTTTCTTGTGCTCTCTTTTCGCTTTGAGACCCTGGTTCCAAACCACAATATCTGACAAGCTCTGGGTGCTGTTGTCCTTTTCATCGCACCACTCTGCTCTCTGTTTTTAATTTGTTTAATCTACCCCCTTTTTTTCTTGCATTACAACAGCAATTCCTCTGCAGGCTCCCGATCCCTCAGAGAGCCCCACCGTGGAATGCCCCATTTGTCACTGAAATCTCCACAGCCTTTTCTTTATCCAAGAAAGCTTTTCGGTAAACATTTCAAGGAACAGCACATGAAGGCATCTGGAACGTGGACTCCTCATGCTGTAAACAGGATATTTTTAATTTCAAAGCAAATAGGTGTTTTTTTTTGTTTTTTGATATTAGGTTGGTTTTTTTTTTGGTTTTTTTTTTTTTTTTGTGGATTAAATAAAGTACCTTCAAAAGTTGTTTTTATTCCTAGGCTGTTT
>VZRN01005247.1:166240-190654 GCA_013397935.1 Dasyornis broadbenti
GGGAAAAAAAAAAAAAAAAAAAAAAAAATGGGTTTCATCACCTTTAAATAGAGTTCACTTCCTCCAAAGGCTTCAGATAAAAAGAGTCAGGAAAAACTTCATGGCCTATGACCCAGTACATGTCAAATTAGTTACAGCCCTTCCTTTTCTTTCATCCAATTTACTCTAAACAATCATTGCATAGTTCTCATGTTCTTAGGTTATATAAACAGAGGAAGAAATTAAAGAGCAGAGGTGTTTTTTGTACCTAACAACGAAAACAAAACCACCACAAAACCCCCAAAGGGCCATGATGTCCCAAGTTATCACCATAAGCTGCAAATAACAACTTCCTTGATGTGCTTTTCACCACTTGCTCCATTTCCTTTGCATATTCGGTTTGCAGCCATTTCTTAACCTCACAGACTATTATGATCTACTCTCCATTCCGTATCACCATGGATATATTATGATTACAAATTGTGCTGCCACATCATTAGCACCAAATGTTCCAATCCAGTAAAATTACCTTGTCTTTCGTCTCTACCTTTTAATCAGCAAACGAGGTCAGCTTGACCTTCTGGGGCGCCCCAAACCCTTCTCTATTGTATCAAGCAATGGGTTTAATTTTTTCCTTCTGCAGATCTAAAACTCCTCCATGGGGTCACTGAGCTGGTCCCTGTGCTCAGTGCAACACTTAGAACAGGCTGCAGCTTTAGAGTTCATTTTGTTTTCAGTACCATTATTCCTCTATTAAATGAAGGGTTGTTTGCTAAAGCAAATGAGACAATTCTGTCAGTGACATCTGAATTTGAGGTCTGTTTTGTCTTTCTGGCTGTGGAGGTGCAGGGTGTAATAATTTTGCTGCTTCAAGCACCATGAAGCACTTTCCATCCTCAAGCAATAAGTCTTGTCTAGGAAAAAATAAGGGATATTTTTGAATATGCTAAGCATAATTATTTGACTGCCAGATATAAGGGCTACATGTTCCTCTCAATTCTTTTCTTTTCTTTTCTTTTCTTTTCTTTTCTTTTCTTTTCTTTTCTTTTCTTTTCTTTTCTTTTCTTTTCTTTTCTTTTCTTTTCTTTTCTTTTCTTTTCTTTTCTTTTCTTTTCTTTTCTTTTCTTTTCTTTTCTTTTCTTTTCTTTTCTTTTCTTTTCTTTTCTTTTCTTTTCTTTTCTTTTCTTTTCTTTTCTTTTCTTTTCTTTTCTTTTCTTTTCTTTTCTTTTCTTTTCTTTTCTTTTCTTTTCTTTTGCAGAGTGCTGATATTTGACAGCCACAAGAAAATGGGGGTGACACAATTGAAAAGGTACATCTGCTATTGGTGAGTGCAGCAAGAAAGCCCAACACTCATGAGGTCTTTTTTCTGTTTTATTTTGTTTTTAAGCTGATATTTATAAAACCAAAGTTAGGACAATTTTTTTTTTTTTTTCGAGATACGAATTCTCAAGTGTTGAAGTCCTTTAAAAAATCCCTCAGGAGGCTGTTCTGGGATCCCAGTGTCCACAGGTACAGAAATGGTCACAAAGTTTATTGGGACACCCAGGTTTAATGGAGTCAACACCAGCTGGAAAACTTTGGTGTTTTCACCATCTTTCAGTTTAAAAGGCTCTTTTCTCATGCTACAATCACATCACCAATTCAGCTGATGAGGTATGACCACACATCTTCACGTCTCTGGTCCTGTTTGACAGAGCTCCTGGGATTCATTCACGTTTTTTTAGTTTTGGATCTCATGAGTGATTCACAGTCATCGTGTAATAGAACTCATTCCTTTGAGTTCTGCTCCTCCTTCTCCAACATACATGATTCCACCTGAAATCATTTTTATTCCCTGAATTAACACCCTTGAATTGCGTCCTGCTGAACTACATCCTATTTAAATTATTCCAGTCATTCCATTTCACTGATTTTCTTCTCAGAAAAGCACAGAAATAATGAAAGTAAATCCCTGACTCCCTGTCACCGTCATTCATGACATTATGAGGGTGGTCAGCCAGAAGCTGGCAAGGTTGCTCAGCCAGGAAATAAATCTGTGTTCAATTTCAGGATGGTTGAATCATGGAATGGTTTGAGTTGGAAGGACCTTAAAGCCTCTCAATTCCCACCCCTGCCCTGGGCAGGCACCCCTCCCACTGTCCCAGGCTGCTCCAAGCCCCAGTGCCCAACCTGGCCTTGGACACTTCCAGAGATCCAGGGACAGCCACAGCTTCTCTGGGCACCCTGGGCCAGGGCCTGCCCACCCTCCCAGGGAACAATTCCTTCCCAGTATCCCACCTCTCCCTGCCCTCTGGCAGTTGGAACCATTCACCCCAGTTCCTGTTGCAGGGTCCCTCTCTGACTTCCCTGTAGCCCCTTCAGATTCTGGAAGGTGCTGCAAGGTCTCCGCAAAACCTTTTCTTCTCCAGGCTGAATTCTGTCTCAGTTTCTGTTTACCTCAAATTTTTAAGTCTCCTCCCCAGCAGGGCTTGGGTGATGACTGAGGTCGCAATCAAATACAATTACAAACTCCTGATGGGCCAGAAATTGTCTTTGTTCACACGTAGAAATGGCAGAATAACATGAGAAATTTCCAACCTGAAGGGAGTTTTTGGAATAACGGTGTCGTCAATCCAAAATATATGTCCAAAATGGAAGTTCCAGCTCTGCCTTAATTACAACATCATTACTTCGATGCCACACTTGGCTGGGTCATGTCACCAAGCCATGTTTCAAGCCTTGGGAGCAGCAGACTCAGGGTGATTTTACACCTGAAATGCACAGAGGTTTTATGACTTTCGTTTAGCGTTCTGTACTTGAACAAAAATTAAAAGGTCATCTCTTCAGCTTCCCCGGGAAAAGACTGATCGCAGCACGACTCAGGGCATCCTGGGACAAATAGGAGCGACTCAGTGTTGACAAGTTCATTTATCTTTTGGCAAATTCCACCAATGAAAATGTACCAATGAAGGGGATTGTTTGTTGAAAGAAAGGCTGCATGTTTTGTTTTTCAGCCGGGATGAATTTTACTCATACCCAGTGACAGCAAAGAATTTAAACACCATCTCCGTGGCATTTAAATGTCCGATTTTAGCTACGAAAAATAAAGTTACGTCACTTTAGAATCTGAAAACAGCATTTCCTGCTTGGCTGCTGGGCTTGGAGAGAAAGGGATGAACCCTTGCCAAAAATTCATAGCGAACCCCAAGACCTACCAGTGTTGTGACTGGCGTCAGGGGTAGGTTCACTCATAAAGCCAAATGATTTTGTGATTTGAAATTCCTTGGTTAACCCCTGTTCACTTTTCTCTTGGATTTGCTCTGGAGCATGAAGTGTCATTATCCCAGAGTCAGGTAAAAAGAATCACATTTCTTAAAACTCCAGATAAAAGCATTTTCTTAGCAATTATAGCAAAAATAGCTGGATGTGTTCCCAACAAGATTCATGACCATGATTTGCATCTGTTTATCACTGATGAAGAAAAGAACTCACAAACAATAAATTAAAATAATACAAATTAACGCTCTATGCTCCCGGGTTACAGTAATTGTTTTTTAGCTGTAGAATGCCTGTAAAACACCAGTGAATCTTGAATAAAAATTCTTTAGTAATCCTTAAAACTGTTTAAAATGCCCCTTTTTGGTGTTTGGCATTTTTCTTTTCTCATCTCTGATGCACATACGAGTTTGTTCCAAAAAATGAATGCCTGTCACAAGGAACACAAATGCTAAGCAGGCTTGGAACTACTCAAAAAGTGCCTGTATTGCTGAAGAAAAAGAAATATCCATTCCATTGGCAAGTTAGACTTTGTGAAGGAACTGGAATATCGAGCTGTCTGACTCGCAGAAAGGAAGATGGATGACTCTTCCCGAATTAGATGCTTGAAACCTACTTCTGCTCAAAAGGGAATATAATCAATTTGGGAAAAAGTTGCCTCCAACACTGGGAACGCTTTATCATAAACAGTAAATTGCATTTGAACTTTACTTGAGTGTTTTAAAGGTATCATTAGAGCTTAACCTTCAAAATGAATAACAGTTTATTTGTGCAGTTACTCAGGGAAACAGGTTGAGACACCCACTTTAAATAATATTCTACCCTTTTCGTTACGTGCCGCTTTTTCTATTTATTATTAGCTCGGTTTATTACTCATCTGATTTGTCCCTCTGTTTGACCCGAGGCAGCAGGGTGGCACCTGAAGGGCGTGGAGCAAACACGAGCTCAGACCCTTCTCTCCAGGTGAGGAGCTCCAGGGGAAGCACTCGTTGAGCTCCCAAACTTCCCCTGCTCATCCAGAGCCTTCAGGAAGGAACCCAGGGGCTCCAGGGAGCGTCCCTGAGGGTGACGCCCTGAGACAAGGGTCCTGGAATGGGATCATTCATTCCAACCCTGAGGGCTCAGAGCTTCCACTCTAAATTAAGATCTGGCACTGAGCCTTCTCAGAAGGGCACTATCCAGAAGGAAACAGATCCAAAGGGCAATCCCAGCCATGAGGTTACAAGGAGCCCAGAACACTCCGTAGCTATCTGTAACATTTTTCCCATATATATTTTATCTGAAATTTTCTGAATTCTTTCTCTGTATTTCAGATGTAACACTGGCCAGAAGGTGAGATGCAGGAATCACAGGTTGTTACTCCTACAGGGTGTTCTGGGAGAACTTACACTGCTCTACAAACACCCAATCTGAAAAACTGCATGTAATTTACAACCAGCGTTCACACACATATGGGTCTTTCATTCTGTTGATGGGGTTTTTAATAGAATAAAAGTTGTGTAATAATTTAATAGCCAAAAATCAAAATCCATCTGTATTTTGAAGCCACTTAAATGTCTCTAAGAATAATCCAGTATCATACAGGATTTAACTCCTATACAGTCAATGTCTCATTTGCTGACAACATTAAGCATAGGAAATGAATCTGGCTGCTCACTTCCTTTTTGAACTTGGCAAGTGTGTACGTATCAGCTTCCAAAACCTGTGCCTTTCTTTGCTTCAGAAACAGAGATCTAGATCAGAAACATCAGCTTTCTTACAGAGAAAAAAATATTAAGTTAATAAAAATTAATAATTTTAATATATTTTTCCATTGTGCTCAAATATCTTTGTGCTCAGTACAAGTCATAATTAAATTAAGTACCGTTATGTTTATTACCTATGGAAGTAGCATTGGTGTAAAACCATAAAAATGACAGGAAGAAGCCATGCAGGAGAAAAATGAAGAGCAAAGTTGAGACAGACCAACTCTTTGTTCACTAAAAGTGCCTAAAATATTTCATTAAAAAATGCACCAGAAAACAGTGAATTTCCGTAACAGTAAAATACGGTGGAATTTCTAGGGCTGCTAAAAGCCAGAGCACTATTTTTTATTTAAAATATAATCAATTTGCACCGAAACAATACATTTGTAAAATCCATGGTTTTCATACTGCAGCCTTTCACTGTCATGCAGATCTCCCTCAGCCTCAGGATAACACCATTTGCATATTTTGCTGATTTTTCACTTCCACAAATTCCACCTTCAAGCACTTCATTTGTTTTTGAAAAAAAGAAAGCTATACAGTATGAGAAATACTAGACTAGAGGGAGGGGCAGCATCCATTGAAAAGGGGAATTTTGAGGGGATTTTCCCCCTCAACTTCACTGTAGACCTTTCAAGAGTCCTTGGGAATATTTCGTGCGTCTCTTCCTTTGAGTGTGTTCTTCTAAATTTCATTTCAATGTGCAGCCACCAAGTAAGAGCTGCTCAGGCAGCGATGCAGAAGGATGCAGCAGGGGCTGCTTTCCCAATATTTCCCTGCATGAACAGGTAGGCAAGAGGAGAATGGAAAATACCAGGAACGGCAGTCAGAGCTCTCCATGGCTTGTTCCCAGCTAGCCTGACATGCTGAAAGCTCCTCCCTCTGCAGGATGCTGGGATCTCTGGCCACTGCACGGAATTGCCACAGGACCACCTCTCTCCACAGTTTTGAGTGTTTAAAACCCTTTTTTAATTTTTCTTTTTTTTTTTTTTTTAGTATTTTGTTAAAATGGTCAAGCATTAGAGAGAGCTGGGCACAATACAATCCAGGAACATGAGGATAAGCTCAGAGGCTCCGTGAAGAGAAAATGGGTCACAGCATCCCTAGTTCGATAAGCCTTTTCCCACACACTTGCAAGGCTGGCTGGACCAACCCAGTCTTCCTAGAGAACTCCCAGGAGTGGAATGGAAGGCCAGGAGAATGGAAAGAGCACACACAGAACCCAAACCTCTTCAAAAACTAAAACCTGCACTAAAACCTGCAGACAGGGGTTCATTATCAACAGATCCATACCAAAGCGAGAAGACTCTGGTAGAATTCTGCAGGATCCAGCCCATGACCAGCACCATTCCACACTTGTCTGTTCATTCCTTGCGGGACAGCTTTGAGGAAACAGGCTAGAAAGCAGAATCCTAAAGCTCTGTGATCATTCAGCAGCTCCTGACTTCACCTGAGGAATAACCGGTCAGGGTGCAGGCTCTGAGGAATTCCTGTGGGGCACAAAATGATCAAGACTCAGCAGTGCCACACCGGAGAGGAAAATCCCAGAAAATGCAGATGAGACCTGGAACAAGAGCACAGACTGCTAAACACATCCAGTCTGTTGTGGGCCGATCACCATGGAGAGCTCTGCACCATCCTTGGGGAAAGAGAGATGAACCAGAGCACAGAAAACGTGGCAGATCAAAAAGGTGGGAAGCAAGGGGAGCCTAAGCCTGCAGAACAGCCACACAATTTCTAAATATGTGGGAGGTCACCATAAAGAAGATGGAAATAATCTGTTCTCCCTACTTAGAGCCGATAAAACAACGGGTCATGGATTGAAATTAGGTTCAAGCTGGACTTCAGCACATGGTCCATGGGGAAAGCTTTAATGACAGGCTGGAGAAACAGCTGTCAAGACTATTTTAAGAAGTTGTCTTCTTTGTCCTTCCCCATCCTGCAGCTCTGAACTACAGAGAGAGGTTAAGCTATGATAAATGATATCACTAGCTTGGTGCTGTTAACGTGAATTTGATGGGTGTGTACGTGAAAAAGGATGCTATCGGGTTGCACAGAGAATGTGTATGTTCTAAAATGCATTTTGGAAACAATAATGAAAAATAGCACAATAAGAAGTTAAAGTGTAAGAAACCAGAAGGCTGGAAAGTGATAAGAATATTGCTGCTGAGAAAATAAAATTTTATTGCCTAAGGATTTGGATCCAGATGAACTGTGCCTTAATTATGTTCTCTATTCTGTACGACAGACACTTTGATTTTTAAAACATTTTCTAACGCTATGCCATCTTTCTCTTTTTCCCAATCATGACAGTGCCCTGAGAGGAGCTTTTGCCTCACTGCTAAAGGGCTAAACTTTATGGAGACGTGTCCTTAAGAACAATGCTTTTCCTTGGGGTGAAAAGGAATCCTGCTGGAGCATCACCCCATTGTCAGGGAGTGCCGGGGCTGTTCTTAACTCTGGCCTCGGCAGGGTCAGGGCCAGGACAAACCGGCTGGAGAGAATCCTCTGAAAGTTTCAGAGGCAAAAAGACTTTCTCGCACCTCTTTGAAAAGCGGCAGGGATAATCCAAGAGATAATTACGGAATGCCTGCAGTCCATTCTCTCAGGATGACAGCCTGAAGCCGGGAGCTGCAGAGCCCATTCACGCCGCTGCTCTCAGACACAAAGTCTGGCCTTTGATGAATTTCATAGGAATATTTGAAGTGAGAGTGGAGCTGGAGGTTGGGAACATTCATCATCGCCCAGTTACAGTGTGGCAGTGGGGAAAGAACAGGGGGAAGATGGAGCCAGACATCCCTGAAAATCCTGCTGTGGCTGTACAACTGTGTGACATTATTAGAAAAATGCCTACGATAAGTTATGGAACTAATTAAGGAAATATAAAAGCCATGGATAAGAAGTTCCTGGTTAAGTATAATTGATAGTACAAATCTAATTTGAAAGGTTAACAAGCTCTTGAAAGTTGTTGAATCGAGTACAGACTGATGTTTTTAATATCATTATATACAGCTAACAGATGGTATAGTCCTTTTTATTATGTTGTCAGCTATTATATTTTCATTTTTAAGGCAAATAACTGAATTATGAAGATTTGTACAGTAATTTTAAAAGATTTTTTTATTTTTTAATAACTGTATGTACTGATCAAATGCATATTTACTGTTTATAAAAATCTGAAAGACAAGATTGAAATAAGAACTCAGAATATTTCATTCCCCTTTCTAGAACATCTTTATTTCAGATCTTAATTAAAAGCTTGATTTGCTTCATGAATTACATAATTTTAGATATTTACATATCTTTTCAGGCCTCCTGGGAATTAGAAGAAGATTAAGAAAACAAAGCAGCAGGGAAAAAGACTACTCTTAATTCAATAATTCTAGTTCCAAAAAGCCACTGAAAAATTAAATTTAATATGCCTGATAATATATCAGATCCACCAATTGAGAAAGATGGGGAGAGAGGTGATTACCTCATTTCTAAACCCTGCAGTCTGTGTCTGATAGCTACTTTATCTGGGTTCTGAAAATCCCTGCATTAAAAGCCATTACTTACTTTGGTATTTTTAACACAGAACCTTCATATAAAACTCAGAGTTCTGGCTGCCATTCTGCTACTTCCACTACTCAATAACACGTTCTACAGACTTCTTACATAGCAACCCAAAATCTTAGAGAGTTCAGGATTCACAGATGAAGCATTACAATAGCAAGGTATAAATCTCATTACAGTCAATGAGATTTCAGTATCTAAGGACGCCTCCAGGGAAGCCAGAGAGGGACTTTTCATGAGGAACTGGAGTGCCAGGGCAAGGGGAATGGCTTTAAACTGCTAGAGGGGAAATTTAGATGGGATATTGGGAAGGAATTGTTCCCTGGGAGGGTGGGCAGGCCCTGGTCCAGGGTGCCCAGAGAAGCTGTGGCTGCCCCTGGATCCCTGGAAGTGTCCAAGGCCAGGTTGGGCACTGGGGCTTGGAGCAGCCTGGGATGGTGGAAGGTGTCCCTGCCCATGGCACTGGATGGGATTTAAGGTCCCTTCCAACCCAAACCACTCTGTGATTCTGTGATTCTATGATTTACTACTTAGGGGAGTCCTTGAATTTATTCTTGTAAGTATCAGACAAAACTGATTTAGTCCAAGTTGAATTTGGAATTTACTGCAAGCAGCACTCATCACAGAATCCCAGACTGGTTTGGGTTGGAAGGGACCTTAACACTTATCTCACTCCACATCCTGCCACAGGCAGGGACACCCTGGGACACCTTCCTCCAGACCAGGTTGCTCAAGTCCTTACCAAGAGTAGAAGTAGGACATGAATCACCCCCTTTGTATGGTTGTTCATCTCATCTAAATTTAGCAGAGGAAAAGATGAGCACCTCCTTGCCAAGATTCCTGTGTAAGCACAGGGACTGATTGCCAGACACCTGCCATGGCCCTTCCGAGGTGCCTGTTTGCATTCATCAGAACCAGCAGAAACCCAAGCAGCTCCTGAAGAGAACACATTTCAAAGAGTTGGGTCCGATGGAGGAAGGAGGATGTTGCACACGCTTGAGAGCAGCCTCACGAAGTCAGAGCACGTGTGCCCATATTCCCCACACTCATCAATACCAGTTTCCTTGGGCAGGGAACAGAGAGCAACGCTTGCACAAACACCCTCCCAGCTGTGCTTTCACTGCAAATGCTGCAGGCTAATGCTCATCCTGACAATAACCAGAGGCTCTGCTGGCATGGCATGGGAAGAACCCAGGGATAGCTGGTGGTGAGGCCATAAAAATAGATTGCCTGAGCTTGATAGCTTTTGAAATAATCACACTGCTTCAGCTGGTGTGGGAAATGAGGGATGGGAAACGCCTTCGGTGAGCTGAGAGTAAATAACTGACCCAGACAAGTTCAGGCATCCTGCAGTCTCAACTTAATGATTCCATTGGACCCTTGGCTAGGGTGAAATAAATATAACATCGCATTTTGTCACTTGCAGCTTGCCTTAAAACAGTCACAAAACAGCTGTTTGGTCACTTGAAGGAAACTAAAAGTCGTCTAAAAGTTCACGGGTGTTAACAACAGAGTGCAACCAAAAAGCTGGTACAACAGCAGATTTAATTGTACTGTTTCCGGCTCTTCCAGTCATTGTCAAAAGAATGGATTTATGCAAGCCTTTCTGTCCTTCTTACAGTCTCTGTCACAACAACGAAGCATTGCAGTTTTATAGCCGTGTATGTTCTCTTAAAGATAACGGTAAACAATCTTGCTTTGACATTTTCAATGTTCTATGATTTTACGGAATGGTCCTTCTTATTCTTCATTTTATATTCTCAAAACAGATGAAAAAGTGATGAAACAGCCAACAAAATAAAATACAGAATTGTTAAGAGGTTAAAGTAGCAAACCTGGCTGCTGTCTCCCGTAGAGCAGGCAGGGCATAAAGATTTTTGTTTCACTTTTGATCATTTTTGCCGTAACTTTCTTGCAAAGTAACACCACACCACACAACAAGCTCGCACAGAAGCTGCAGATCATACCGAGCATCACCTCTTCCCAACCTAAAGAGCAGGTGAGCGTGAGCTGATTTCACACCCTTCAGCAAAAGCTTAGCGAGCCACACGTGCCCCTGACTCTCTCTGGGCAGACACGTGCAGCTGTGGCTCCAGAGAAATCCCGGATAAACCCCTCGCTTGCAGACACTCGTCCTCCTGCAGGGAAGATGAAAGAGCCAACGTGTGACACATTTGTCACGCTGCTTAATACACCCCTGGAAGGGATGTGAGCCTGCAGGAACGGGGGGAAGTGTGAGAAACCACCCAGCAGAGCATTGGTGGTGCCCTAAGGCGAGCTGAAGATGAAATGACAGAGTGAGGTCTCAGTGGGGAAAGCGAGAGGCAGCTCAGCGATCGATCCTTCCGTGCCGAATCCTTGCACAGGCTCTCCAGCTGATCTGTGGGGCTCCTCTGGGCTCTCCAGCTGGGACCAGCGTGATCACAGGGAGAGGCTCGGTGTGCCATGGGTACAGGGCTGCCAGATTGGAGAATAGGAAGGATCAGAGAGAATGGCCCCACTGCCTGCACATTCAGCCCCTGCACTGCCAGCGCTTCACCTGCAGCTGCATTCGTGCCTCGTGCCATGTGCCTGCAGACACAGGGATGAGGAAAACACCTTAGCTGTGGTCATCAGGGGAAATTACATCACTGAAGCTTTCCTGGTACCCAAATTAGTTCTTTAAGTCAATCTTCATTTGAATTTTTTCCCATAAATGTGAATTTTTGGATGCTCTATGTTGGCTACGGCTCCACAAACTGGAATGTGAGTCTACACTCTGAACACCTGAAGATGGGAACCTGGGAAGGAGTGGACAAAATGTGAATGAGGAGAGTCACTTTCCAACACTGCAGAGCCCTGCTCTGGCTGGGTCCTTGTCTGGAAGCTTTCCTGACCTCTGATCACCTTCACCTCCTCAAACCTTCTGGGTGCACAGCAATCCCACTGGAACCTGGGGGATCTGGTCCTCTTCTTATTCACCTTCCAGGGCCAATCTCTTACAAAGTGGCAGAGACATTTCTGTTCTGCTTCAGGTCCTTGAAAATTCTGTGTGTGCTGAGATTTCAAGATTCTGGCATTTGATGCTGAGGCTGAGGTAAAAGGGAACTACCAAGGCCACCACAGTGGCTTGAATCTCCCAACCTCATTCCTGCTCCACGTTGGGAAGCCACAATGTCCTCCAGAGTGAAAATATTCTCCACAAGAATAAGCTTTGGGCCTGGGCTAAGAGTAGGAACTTCTCCCTCAAGGACTCAGTCCAACAGAGCATTGGAGCACATGCAGAACATTTGAGGGTAGAATATCAAATATTTTGCGGAATCTTCTCTAAAGTGGCATAACCTAATAACAAGCAAACTACGTTGGAGTGCACAGAAACACTTCTCTTGTGAAACCCTGCTTTAGGACCCGGCTGTAAAAACCCTCAACACCTACAAACAGCTGAAAACCAGCTACAAGTTGTTACAGGAGTGGGTGGTTACTTT
Organism: Dasyornis broadbenti; assembly: GCA_013397935.1. NCBI lineage: Eukaryota > Metazoa > Chordata > Aves > Passeriformes > Dasyornithidae > Dasyornis > Dasyornis broadbenti. The sequence goes on from VZRN01005247.1 coordinate 178,239, forward strand.
TTTGAGTGTTTGATGCCTTCTCGTTCCTTTGATGGTCTCCCATTTTACTGGGCCACGCAAATAAATGTGGATAAAACTCCCTCAAATAAACACACCGACTAATACGAAGTAGCTTTTTCAAATGCTGTCCCATCAAGCTGTGTTTTTCTGAGCGTGAAGACAGGTGCACACGTATTCCTGTGCGCGGTGCTGCCTGACGGGGCTCTCAGAAGAAAGGATCAGAGGAGTTCACGAGCAGCTCAAGGCAAAACACACCAGCTACAAAAGACCGTGGAAGACAGCCGGTAATTCAAGAATTAGAAACCCTTTTTGACCAAGGAAAAGTGAAGGGCAAACATGATCTCATGGACTGGAGAAGAATTCAGATGATTTTCAGTGAAACTGTTGTGGTCCCTTGAGAGGGACAAACTGGTTTCAAGCTGTCACAGAGCAGCAGACAGCCCTGAGATGTTCCTGCAAGGAGCATTCCCAGATGTCCAGGAAAGAAAGAGGACCCTGGCTAGCAGGCTCTGCACAACAGCCAGCCAGCCTCTCATCCCTCTGGAATTAAAGCAGGAAGAGTGGAAATGAAGGACATTAATCTATGAGTTACGCAGGTGATTTTTAAAAATTCTTTTTGAAAGAAGAAGAAACTCACAGAATGCAAGAATATACTGAATATGAACACCAAAGGACAAGGGAAAAGAGAGAGAAAATATTAATAGATACCAAAGTAAAAGGGGGATGGACAATGCGTGACTCTGCAGTCTAAACTCAATTTGTTACCTGTGAAGTCATAAATGTGTGAACAGAACCACACTGGCCCCGGGCTCTGGCACTGCTGGACAAGGCAGGAGCTCTCCTGGAAAAGAGCTGGAAAAACAGGTTCGTGACAGCAGCAGGGTCTGGTTATTTCCTGGGTCGGTGCTAGGGCACACACAGAGTGAAAAATATATAAAGCCAATAATAAGGAATTAAATTTTCAGTTGTTCATGTTATCACCCAAGGTGGAGAATAACCAGTAAGATCATGAGGCAGTTCCACTTCCAAGTTAAAAAATAAATAAAACCAGACTATAAACAAAGATTTTCAATTAAAAAAAAACAAAACAAACCCAACAAAACCCAACCAAACAAACCAAACAACAACAACAAAAAATTAAAATCAAACCAAACCCACAAACCCCAAAACACAACAAAACCCCTGAAAAATTAGGAGCTCTAGCATCTAAAAGGAACTGAAAACCTCAGGATATAAATGAACTCAGAAATTCAAGATTGTCTAAAAAGACAATTTCCTCTTCTTTCTATAAAGAAGAGGAAAGAACTTCTTCAGGAGGCTTCCAGCCCTAAATGGGTGATAATCAGACCTAAAGAGGTATTGGCTACACACTAGAAGCAAAATAAGCAACATAAGAAAGCTGCATTTTAGAGATAAAAGTGTAAGAATAATTCAAGAACGGCCTTAAATCAAATGTTTTCTACATGGTGACAGGTGCCTTCAGTCCTATAAATAGAATTTCAGAAAAGGACAACACATTAAGATGCCAAAGGAAAGGATTTAATTTTTTTTTAAATTATTTTAGAATTAATATTTTTCTTTGGCTTTCAATAAGGAAAAAAGTGAAGAGTCTGAGGCAAAACCAAGCTATCTGATGGGAGACAAAATATTGAAAAGGAGGCTGTCACTGTCCAAAAACCCCCACAGATCAAAGGATTTAATGTGCTTACACAGTGTGGACCTGAGAGCCTCCATTCTGGAATATATGAAAGCACAGAGGGATGAAGTGCAAGTGAAATGGGAGAGGCCTCTGTCGATGGCTGTCGATGGAGGTGAGGCACTGCCTGACCGAAGAGGAGCTGCAATCACACTCAGACTTCAGAGAGAGGGCAGAAGGGGAGCCAAAATAGCAGCAGCTCCATGAGTTTTATCTCAATGACACTCCAGGCTCTTGGACAGGTTCTGTGGAGGGGAGCGAGAGAGAGGCTTTGGCAGGTGCCTGGCATCCAGCCAGGGTCACCCCGCTGCACCCAGTACCATGGACGTGTAAAACACACCAGGTTCTGGCCAAGAGAAAGGAGGGAGGCAGCGAGAGAATGAGGCAAAATGAGTTTATTGCCTAATTCCAGGAACTGGTGTGGAATGCTGGGAGGCGGCACCTGGAAATGACACAGCTGCAAAGCTGCGCCCCAGATCTCAGTGAGGAGCAGAACCAGGGCAGGCAGGAGGGTGATTAAAGGCTCTCCCCTAAAGAAGAGATAAAAACAGGCTGAAAGAATTTCTTGTCTAGCCCAGCAAAATGCCAGCTGCAAACAAATGCAGCTGTGTTCCATGTGCACAGAGGGAAAGGGAAAGGAGTCCAGCACAGCGCTGGCAAAGGACAGATGGGTAAACTGGCATGGGACGAGCCTTGTAGGGACAGATGAAGCCCTCCAGCCCCGTGCTTTCTGTTCACAAACACTTCACAGCCATAACTGAATCCTGAATGCCTCTCCTGACTCTGAGCACACTGAAATGAGGGTTGCACTGCAGGCGCTGTGTCAGTTTGGGAAGCAGAGCACACACGGCACTGCAATAACACATTTTGACAAACTCAGGGGTGAGGGTTGTGTATTTTATATCTGTGTAATCAGACGGAGGAAAGAAAACCCTCTCAGTGGATAAGCTCAATAAGAGTCACGGGAGCACAGGATTATTCAGCTCAGAAAGGACTTCAGAAGGTTTCAGCTCCAGCCTCCTGCTCGTGGCAGGGTCAGCTGCATGAGGCTCAGTTCACACTGCCTTCCTTAGCAACCTGCTCCACTGATTAAAGATTTGATTGGGATAAAGTTTTTCCTTATATCCAGATTAAAAAAAAACCCCAGTGCACTCCCAGACCCTACAAAACACAATCAAACCGTGCAAGTGAATCTAGCGGAAAAAGATTGTAAGTAATAATTTAGCAGTTGCCTCAGCTCAGACTTCTCTCTTTGATGAAGTATGGATTTAAATACAGAATAGTGCTAAATCTGCCAAGTAGAAGAGTTCAGCTAAAACACATTTACTACGCTGAGTAGAGCTCCTCATGTTATTGAATCTTTGACACCGGTTTGGGAACCGGTCAAACCCAAAGCCTTCCCTTTAATTCCCGTGCCCGCGCTCTGCCCCACTTTCCTTCCGGAAGCCTCAAGGACGGTCTCCATTTCGAGACACTCAGAAACCTGGAGGCAGTGGAGAATGAGAGATGGGTGCAGGGAAGGGGAGCAGAAGCAGGGTGTGAGTTAATGCAGCTCGCTGTAGGCAGCGTGACAGAAATGGGTCTGCAAGATGGACACCAGGGTGCACAGCCCTTGCGGGGACGTTCCAGCTGGTCACACCCTGCTCGAGAGCCTGCGGAGAGGTGCAGAGGATGAGCTGACATCGCCTTCCCCTCGTGGGGTATCTGGAAAACCAATTTAATCTGACCCAGCAAGGGAATATGTTAAAAAAAAATTACAGATTTATGCAAAGAGAGGACAGCAAAGATTTTTTTTAATCTCGGCCTGGAAATGTGTATTGAAAAAGAAACCATCCAGTGCCTGCTGTGTACAGACTTAAAGGCTCAGCACAGCAGGCCATGGGTGTGGGTGCAGGGGAGCGTTCAGCAGCGCATTTAAATGTTCAGGAGTGAGTTAACAGGATTATACCTGCAAGAGAAAAATACTCTATCAGTATCAACTCAATATCTGTTGCTAGTTCAAATATCTTTCTCGATTTTCATGAGCAAATCACTGATAAAAAATTGTAAAACATCCTTGAAATCTTTCCAAATATTAGTCCTTTAAAAAATACTAATGAGCTGTTGAATTTCCCAGATACCTATGAATTTGGCAGATTGTTGTAATGAAGAAATATAAATTTCACTGAAGATCCTTTTTTCTTTCCAGGAACAAACATCTTAAACGATTTCACAGCGTTTCAAGTGCCTCCCGAAAAAACCACAGAATCACTTCATGTCCAAGAAAACACATAGACCTGACCCCATCTGAAGGTAATAACTTCTGTTTGGGGGGTGTATCTTACCAGTATGGCAGGAAATACTTCATGAAATTAGGTTTAACTCGTGAACACTCCTGTTCGTTCTTTGTACTGTGATCCCAGAGAAACAGGTCTACATATTTTAGCTTTAATGGTGCGCCCCTCAGATTTTTGTGGATCCTAAAAACTTTCCTCTGACGAGTTCTTTGGTTAATTGTAATTTTATTCTTTCATTTTCCTGTGCATCCTCCTGGTGCCTTAAAGGAGCCACTGCTTTTGTTTACCATTATTTCAGCTTTTTGTTTGTTTGATTACCACATCTGAAATTCTGTTTTGTAAACCAATCTCTTCTCAAATGCCGGTTAAGAGCAAACACTCAAACAAACAGAGACACAGACAAGAGGAATTTCCCATCCTGATGCCCAGGAGCTGCACACACTTGTACTGTGGGTGATCTTGGGTATTTTCAGGTACCGAACACAACCAGTTTGAACAGATGTGGGTTTTGTCTTGAGTTATTCTCTGGAGGAATGTTATCTTCAAAGACTGGACAATACCTTCCAGCGATGGTGACTGTTTACTGATGGCCTTGGTTGCTTTTCAAAGGTACAACCTGAAAGCACAACTCTTGCGATAGCACTTTTCCTTTCTCAAAAAAGAAAAAAATTGTGTATGAAACCTTAATTGCTGGTGACACTGGCAAGGCTGACCAAACGTGCCCAGCACAACCCTAAAATGCATGTGCACTTTTGGAGGGTACCAGCAATTTCCTCCCTTTTATAATTCAGCAGCAATTTCCTCCAGCGCTTTTGACATATTCTCTGACCAAATTACTAATTTATACTAAGTGGATCTAACAGAGTTGCAAATGTTGGGCAATATTTGTTTCCAGCCAACAGCGCCTGAGGTTCCTAAAATTCTCCAACTCTCTAACCCTTAAGAATCTCTAATTATTTCCTCTTTCCATCCCATCCCCCAAGAGGGGTCGCGTTCCTGAAACTCGTAAAACACAGTAAACAAAGGCCGAAGAATTGACTCTGTGGCACCAGAATCACATCTGGGGAATTTACAACCATTTCCAAATGTCAAGAGAGGCTTTTAGGCACGGGAGGCAAAAAGTCAGGAGAACGAACCATTAGAATGGGTCTGTGCTATTTATGTACCTTTCATGTCACTGCTTTGGGTGGGTGATTGTGTGCAATGGTAACACAGCTCACAGTTCACAGCTGAGACCCTTTAAAAAGCAGCAGAAATCCCACTGTCTTCTCCAGCGATCTCAATCATCCAGAGCTTCCAGACCTCTCTTCTGCCACTGCCAGATCCCACTTTTTATCCTTTTTGGGCAACATCAGGCTCTCCATTCCCTCTGCTGGGCTGTGTGCAGGAGAAATGAGGCTCTCTCGTGTTTTACCTTGAGGTCTGTTTGTACCTTGGGGTTCAGGCACAGCTTCCGCTGAGATTTAGGTGACAATCATACATCTAAGCCTAACTGCTGGTTTATAGCCCCCAAAATCTCAATTTTAAATAAGCCTTTTCCAGGACAAAAATGTGCAGAACCAGGGCAGGCCTACAGATAAATCATAAATCAGTGTGGGCATTTTTAGGTCCACAGGGGTACAGAAAAGAAAGGCCAGCAAAGGAAGCTCTTAAAATAACATTGTGTTGGCTCGGGGTTTTTCTAAAAAAAAAAAAAAAAAAATCTGGCTCAGAGCAAGATCTGTGATTCTTTACAGCTGTCACATGCTATTGTGGAACAGAAGGATTCATTTTAAAGAAGTATAAAGGAGACAGCAAGAAAGACATGCCTTAACTCTGTTCCCAGCATCATGAATCTATGGAATGGTCTCCGTAAATTCCTGTCATTAATATTAAAAGAAAATGAGGATGTTGGGCATATTTGACATATGCTTGATATAGTGCCCAGTGAAGCTTAAAATAATGGTGTTTTAAAAAGTAAGGAGAACTTAATTCCCGAAGAAACAATGGGCAGGGCATGCAGAAGTCCTAGCTGGAATCTCTGGAATCCTACACAGAAAGTCCTCCACGGATAAGCAGAGACAGGTGAGACTGAGTGGGAACCAAAATTTCCAGTACCTGGAGACTGAAAAGATCATCAACAGCTTCTGTGTAAACAATGACCACCCCCAGAATCCCTGCAAACTGCAGAGCTTGAAAGAGACCAGGGAATTCTGCAAGATTTGCCTTCAGGGTAGCCCATCCCATGGATTTTTCTCTGCTTATCACACAAGAAAAAGTCGTCTCCAGCTTCCAGCTTAGCTCCTGCCCTGCCCCAAATCCTTCCTTACTGGATGTCTTAGGGATTTAGTGGGAGTTCCACCACCCACTTTGAAAGGGTAAGATTTGATGGATTTGATGATTTGTCTTGATGTTTGTACAACAGTAGCTGTAGCCATAAAGAACCTCGGCATCTCAAATTCCACCCTGGACAGCTTGGGTTCTCCAGATGCCCTCAGCTTCCAACAGGAGGCATGGGGGAGGTGGGGGAAATCATACAAATCCCCAAAGCCAATGGAAAATATTTGCAAAGAGGTCATAATAACCATAATGACAGCTCCTTTTTATTTTTTTTTTTTTTTTTTTTTTTTTTTTTTTTTTTTATCCTACTATTCTCACAACTTTTTTTTTTTTAAAAANTTTTTTTTTTTTTTTTAAGATCCGTAACTGTACAAGACTTGATTGTTGTGTAAAGAATTCCCAGTAAGGAAATGGTGTGTGCTTGGTGAGCAGTGGTTCAGGTGGAGGTGTTGGTGCTGAGCTGCCCAGGAAGAAGGCGTTTGTGATCCTGTGCAGGAGGAGCTCAGTTTTGAAGCTCCTGGCAGCAGTGAAAACTTGAAAAAACACTTGAATATTGAGCTTTTAATCTTTTTGTTCATGCTTTCATAAAGTGAAAGCTAAAAACATTTTAAGTGAAAAATGAGTTCAAAAGGTATTTCGATCCACAGTCGCGTCGCCGTTTCCATGTTTCTTATTCTTCTGGTATGAACAATTCAGCAAACACAACAAAATAACAAAAATTATTAAATGCTGATGTGCCATAAATCTGCATTTTTTCTCCTCAAACCCAATATTGTTCTGAAGAATGCTACCTGGGTGTATCCTCCAAAGGCAAAACGTTCTGGTAATCAGCTGGGTGTCTTTTTCTCTCTGCTCCCCCTGTGCTCCCTGAACCCAAAGCTGTTGTTCCTTCCACATCCATAGCGCCCAGCACAATTGGATTACCATGAAATATTTTCCCGTTATGTCTTGCATTGGTGTTTCTGTCACTCAGCTGTTTTTTCCCTCCCCATATCAATTTATTTTGGATGCATTAATGTCACCATTGGGCCAGGAACAGTTTGTGACTGAGGTCTGGTTGTGTACATTACAGCCTTGTCCCAGTTCTCCCAGGAAAATTGATGCTAAGGCATGAGAAAGGATACAACCTAAAGAAATGGGAGATAAGAGAGGCGCTGACTGCCACAGGGAAATTCAGCTTCTGCTCCATCAAAAACATAAGGATTTGGTGACTTCAAGGAGCTCCAGAGACTGGGATTGGAATTTTACCAGAGAGCAAAGTACTTCCTACTTTTCTCTTAGAAATAAACAAGTGCTAGTGATACTACATCAAGCAAAAACTGTTTTTTTTTCCTGTTTGATGAACTTTTTTCCTGCTTGCTGAGTGAAATGACTCACAAGGGAAGAGTGAAGACAAAAGAACAAAAGAAAAAAAGACAGTGAAAAATATAAGTGGAGGAAATTCTTGAGACAGAGCCATCCGTGAAGTACTTTTGGAGAGCTTTACTTTTATTCAATACAGAGGAATCTGATCTCGCTCCATCGTAGACCATCCATCCAACAAAGTAATTCTTATCTGTCTTTATTTTTCCTGACTGTATTTCTTATTTTGCTGATGACTTCTTCCCCTACCAAGCAGTCTGGAGCAAGGTGCTTCTACTGCTAAGTCCCAAGCCGTTTCAGGCTAACTGTGTGACTCGTTTGTACACTCGTCAGAAAAACAGTGCATCTCCGATTCAGAAAAAAAGGCCACAAGCAGGACGTTGAGAAGCCACAAGAAGAGAGTGAGTTCCAGCCAAGGACTTACCTTCAGATTCAGCCATTTGTTCTCTTAATCATTCTTGCACAACTGGCAATATCAAGATTAATACCTGCTTTCCCTTAATGCCCTCTCCCCCCGAGAACACTGGCACTCTGCAGACCGACAGACTAAATAATGCATTTCTAAGTTGAGGAGGCTTAAAGAAGCTGGGAAGACAACAGCAACAAATTCCGAGGAGCAGCACTGCTGGCTGGAATAAAAAAGTAAAGCAGACAGCCTCAGTGGCAGCCATATAATACAAATAAACCTGGATTTACCCAGATGAAAATATTTGAGAAAGGCGCATACCAGGCCTGTCATTTAGATTTCTGTTCTCTCTTTTTAAAATATGTTCCAGAAAAGTTTTTATTTACCCACATTTCCACATATTTCTTTCTTTAAAATAATATTCTGGAGGGAAGTGGGGTTTGAGATCAGTGTTCAAACCCCTTGCGTGGCTTGGGAGTACTGCATGTCCATACAGAGCAGTGCCATTTTAACCACCATTATAGATATGAATTAAGAAGAAAACATCTGCCAATCAATAGAAGTCATCATCCTCATGAAATGAAAAGCCTTTCTGGTCAGGACCAAAGTAAAATCAGGGAATTCATTCCACTGCCAATCATGTCCCTTCTCTGCAGCAAGAACCACTCAGATCTTCAGCTGCTTCTGTGCTTGACTGGCTCCTAAGTGGAGCTTAAATCCAGAGCACAGCATAAACCCACAGCCAATATGCTCCAAAAATCACCTCGGTTGATTTTTCCCTTCCAAAAGCACAAGCTCCTATCAATCAGCATCCGATATTTTACCTGGGGGTCATCTCCAACCGACCAGCTCTTTCCATTCATTGTAATTTTTCTTGGTATTTACCTTTTCCTTAATATTTCTTTTTGGCTAATTAAAGTGGAAAAACACGCTGCCAAAGTAGAGTAGTTTCATATGATCATAGACTATCTCGAGCTGGGAGGGACCCGCAATGAACTTGTTGGCAAATTTAGCAGCACAGCCAGACACCGCTTTGAGACGCTGTCCCATCCTGTTGCAGCCCACGTCTAAGAGGGTTTGAGAAACTACGTAAAAATGTTCTCCTTATGAGACAAATTTTCCTAAGTACCAGCTGGCAAACTGCCTTCTAAAAGTCTTCAAAAATTAGAGGCAATTAAAGGTTTTGCTGGTGATATCATCAGAGAATCATCATAGCGTCACAAAACGGTTTGGGTTGGAAAGGACCTTGAAGATCACCCAGTGCCACCCCTGCCATGGGCAGGGACACCTCCCGCTGTCCCAGGCTGCTCCAAGCCCCAGTGTCCAACCCAGCCTTGGACACTTCCAGGGATCCAGGGGCAGCCACAGCTTCTCTGGGAATCTGTGCCAGGGTCTCACCTCCCTCACAGGGAAGGATTTTTAGAAATAATGCATTCACAGGTGTTTCATAGAAACCTCTGTTATCCTGGGACTATTCCACCATCCAAAACCTCCTTCAATCCAGCCTCAGACCACAGCACCTGACCCTGCAAGGACCAACACTGGGGTTACCACAAAGAAGATCATCAAATGTGAAAATCACTCTGGAAATAATGCTGAAGAAAACACCACAAATTTTAAGCAAGCATTTATCTGATTCCATATTGCTGCCCCTCCTATAAGGGCGGGTGAAAAACCAGGATGCTTCCAAAATCCCTGCCTCCTCCTGGCTAAAGGCTATGCTGGCTTTGGAAACCTCCACTCAGGAATTTTGCAAGGCCTGCACCCAGCCGAAAAAAACCCTGTTATACACAAACACTCTGTGGATCAGTCTTCCCAGTTTTGGGGTGGAGAGCCTGTCAGGAAAGGTCCAATCATGGAGGAGGCAGCTACAACCAGCTGTGGAGCTGGGATCCTGGATCGATGGATCCTGGGACAAACACTGGGACACACAGAGGTGATTTGGGACAGGCAGCACAGCCTCACCAAGGGAAAATCCTCCTGACAACCCCATGGCCTTCTCTGACCCCATCAGTGGACAAGGGAAAGGCCATGGATGTAATTTGTCTGGAATTCTATAAAGCCTTTGGAGAGATGGAACATTTCTCCTATGAGAAAAGGCTCAGACAGTTGGGCTTGTTCAGCCTGGAGAGAAACTTTGGAGTGACCACATTGTGGCCTTGCAGAGTCTGAAGGAGTTGACAGGAAAAATGGAAAGGAACTCTTTACAAGGACCTGGAGTGCCTGGACAAGGGGAAATTGTTCCCACTGCCAGAGGGCAGGGATAGATGGGATATGGGGAAGGAGTTGTTCCCTGTGAAGATGAGGAGGCCCTGGCACAGGATGCCCAGAGAAGCTGTGGCTGCCCCTGAATCCCTGGCAGTGTCCAAGGCCGGGTTGGACATTGGGGCTTGGAGCAGCCTGGGATGGTGGAAGGTGTTCCCGTCCCTGTGGAATGTGACGGGCTCTAAGATCCCTTCCAAGCCAAACCATTCCATGATTCCATGACTCTGTTAATTACCAAAAGGGGAATAAAGAGCTTTTCTTTCCTACCCAAATACTGGCCCAGACTTTGGCAAACTCAAACCAGAATGTGACAGAACTGAACACAAACAGGCAAAGCTACAAAATCATGCTTTTCTGACTCGCTCTGTGTTCCAGCACCGTTGTTATTGGCATCCAAGAGAATGAGATTTGATTTGTGAACTTCACATCCCAATTCCCTGTGCTTTCCAGCAGCTGCATGGGAAGATTTGGGAGCTGCACACACACTGCTTCTTCTTCTCCCCTCCACGGCCCTGAAGGTCTGAGAAGCGCTTTGGGGTCATTGCAGGGAGCAGGAAATACTCAGTGAGATGAGAGCTTTGTTGGTCATTTGGAGCATTGCAGGTTCAGACCTAGAGCACAGAATATTGAGTTTGTCTGGTTTGCAAAGCCCTGTCCTGGCTGCCTGGGACACCCTGGGCACTGGGCTCTGCACCCAAATGTCAGAACTGGGAGCTCTGAACATCTTGCTTTGCACACACTTGTGGGAACTGCTTCGTGTCTCGTGTGCAAACACAGGTCAGCACCCAGACTGCTCCTTCAGCCCCTCTGTGCCAGGCTTGAAACCTAAATTAAAAGTGACTTCTTGGCAGAGCTGGAATCAAATATTCCAAACGCTCGCTCTTACCACTTCATCATTAGCAAAAGGCTTTTACCCATAATTGTTCTCATTACAATAGAACAAAGCCAGAGCATAAACAATGCTGAGCTTGGTATGCAAGGGATGGCATCTCCATGGCTGAAGTGAGAGTGCAGCACAGGCGTGCTCTTCAAACTGGAGTCAACAATTATTCCACCCACGGAAAAGGATGGAGCTGCAAATGAATAGAAGAATGTGACAATCTTCCAAGTGGTGTGTAAGCGTGGTGGCAGCCTGAATGGCCACAAAAGATTCCCGAAGATGTCCTTTTACAAACATTATGTGTTCAAAGCACTTTCTTTTTACCTTTGAAAGATGCAGTCTGGACTTCCCTGGTCAAAATTGCTCATTAGGAAGTATTTATAGTATGCATACTTTTCCCTTCAAATAATGCAAATGTGCCCTTAATTATTAATTATTCTTGCTCAGAAGCAGATTTCGTGGTTATGTTTGATGTTAGGATTTGTCTGTCTCTGGTTCATTTAGATGATTGTGAAGTCTCTGATACCTGGAGTTCGCTCTTGTCACCAATTGCAACGGCAGCTTAGAAACACATCCTTCGTTCCTCCCTGAGCGCCCGGTGGTTGTGACCAAGGGGAGTTCCCAGAAAAAGCAACCTCCTGCATGAGTTGAGAAAGGACAATTCAGACATTTTTGGTCATTATTTGAAATCTAAAGCTGGATTTTAGAAACTGGTTTCCATCTTGAGCTTCTTTGCCTCCTCTTGTCCTGAGTAGGTGAGTGTCGTGGTTTAGCTTGGCCCAGGTTTTCTAGTGGGGGGGGGGCCCACAAAGATGGCTCCTCTGTGAAGCTTCTCGAAGCCTTCACCATATCCAGCTCTGAGGTGATGGACATGCTGCTGGCCAAGCCTGGGCCAATTAGAGATGCTGGTTACGCCTCTGTGAAAAACATATTTAAGACGAAATCAAAACAATGGGTGCACGCACTTTTCCTTAGCCAGAGGAGGAGGAGTAGGTGAGAGTATGTGAGGGAAAACAACATGGAGAGACCAAGGTCAGTGGAGAAGGAGGGGGAGGGGGAGCTCCAGGCGCCGGAGCTCTGCAGCCTCTGCAGGCCGTGGTGAGGCCCATGGTGAAGCAGGGGGTGCCCCTGCAGCCCATGGGGGCCCACGGGAAATGCTGAGATCCACTCGCCCATGCCAATGCTGAAGCGAGTGGATACCCTGAAAGTGGC
>VZRN01005247.1:190826-264477 GCA_013397935.1 Dasyornis broadbenti
TAGCAGTGTCGGGCGGGCTGCCGACGGTGAGACCCATGGCTACGCAGAGGAAAAGAACCTCTCCCCGGGCAGGGGAAGAAGATCTGGGTGATGAACTGACCTAACCCTCCCCCCATACCTTGTTCCCTTGTGCAGCTGCTGGGAAGGAGGGAAGGGGGTGAGGGTGAGCGGAGAAACGGTGGCCTTGAAGGGTTTATTTTACTTCTCATTTACTCCTCTGACTCTGTTAGTAATAAATTAGATCACTTTGCAACCTAAGTTAGTCCTGTTTTGCCTATTCTAAGTGCGTCTTCTCCCGGGTTTCCTTATCTCAACTCATAAGCCCTGGGTGTGGGTGTGTTAATTTGGGGGTACCTGGCATTTGGCCGGGCTCAAACCTTGACATAATTGGCGTCCCAACGTGCGGCTCGAGAAACTGGAAAAGAAACTATAACAGTGAGGAAGCTCCAAGTTGGATTTGCAGGCTCCCTCGCACACGTTCTGTTTCACTCTCTCCTGTCACAGTCACAGGAGCAAGAGCAGCTGTTGGTAGAACATTCCTGAGCATCGTTCTGGGGTGTACAGCCAGACATTTGTCAGGCTGGTTTGATTTCCTGAGGACTGTGAGGAAGGTTCTGCTGGATAATTCCCATCTGTGACTCTGAGCCGCTCCTGCCAAATCCACCCCAAGCCTCCAAGGAAGATTTCCTCCTCCGGATTCTTGCCCAGGGCTACTTTTTATTAGTTTTCTTCAAGAAGTCTTGTGGGTTTGTTTTTTTGGTTTTTTCCCCCTTATTAACACTGTTATGAAGATGGAGAAGGGCAGGTTTAGGAGAATAAGGAAAGATGCGCATTCCCACAAGACTGCCACAATCTTTGCCACCTTAATATTTACAAGTCCTACCAAAGCCAGCAGGGAAGACTCACAGAGATTTCAGGAAAAGAGTTTTCTATTCTCCCACAGCTGAAGAAACATTATAATTTAAACAGATATATACATGTCAGATGCAAGCTTTCTTTTTGGAATGACTGCAAACTGTTTCCCAAAAGACTTCTGGGAACAGCAAATCACTTTCTGTGCATTTGGACATAAAAGATTAACACATATCTTGCAATGCCTTCAAACATCCTTCAATTTCCAAGTGGACTTCATTTTGTTTACTCACTCCCTACTTGAATTAGTAAGTAAAATTCAATTAAAGTCTTATTGGTGGATATTACCTTTGAATGAAATAAGCCAAAGTTTTGCATGAGATTGGAAACGTTTCCAGATTTAGAGAAATTTTTATGTTAAATGTGTTAAGGCATTGTCTCAAAACTAAAGGAAGGTTTCCAAATGCTTTCTTCATGACTGAAATGAAGTTTGTGCCCAGGGGAGGAATTAGCTAGTTATTTTCTGCAGAAAAAAAAGAATTATAGAAATGCAAAAAGCCATTTTCCCCACTTCTTTTCTGTCAGAATCTTATCTAGATGGTAAACTTTTGGTAAGGGATGCCTTTAGCTTATATCTGTGAGTGAGGGAGATGCCCAAGCTGTGGGCTTGGATGAACATCACAGGATGGGAACAGCAGGAACGCACAGCCCTGATTTTACAGGGCTTGCTGGGTTCCCTTCCGAACACCAGGCTGGTTTGCAGGTGCTTTACCGGGATCTAGGGCAGAGGTTGGAAAGGTCCCTTGTGGATGGGCTGCACCCTGTGGGGGAAGTTCCACTGAGGGCGGGTCCTGGGGCTGCTGGAGAGCCTCTGCTCCACTCCCATTCCCATTCCCATCTCCCTTCCCATCCCCATGCCCATCACCCTCCCTGTCACCTCCCCTTTGCCATCCCTATTCCCCCGCCCCAATCCCATCTGCATTCCACTCCCCATTCCCATCCCGATCCCTGTACCCCTCTCTATTCCCATCCCTATCCCTTTCCCCATCCCCATTCCCATCCTCATTCCCATTCCCATCCCCATTCCCATTCCCATTCCCATTCCCATCCCCATTCCCATCCCCATTCCTGTNTCCCCATCCCCATCCCCATCCCCATCCCCGTGCTCGCCGGGCGCGGAGGCGGTGCGGGAGCGCCCCCTGGTGCCCCGCGGCCGCAGTCCAGGTGCGCCCGCGGCCGGGCAGGGGGAGCACCAGGTGAGCACCGGAGAGAAAAGGGGGAGCAGGAATACAAATTTCTCCAAGGAAGAACGATATTCTTGTAGTCAAATTCTTGGGGAAAAAAGGTTTATCTTGTGATTCATTCTAAAATGTAGAAGTCTTGCACTGCAAATGTAAATTTACTGGGGAAATAGCTAAACCATTTCAGAGAGTGAAAGTCCTCGGCCTGAGTCTCTCTTGTTTCCATTACACGGATGAGGAAGTGCGACTGTTGTGCATAAGAAAAAGGTAACTCATCTTCATAAATATCTCCAAAAGGCCATTTAGCTCCATCAGCAAACGAGGGAAATGAGCTATTTAGCATAGTTTAGTGAGTGAGTTTTCATTTCAAGGTTGAATAATGGCTTAAAAAAGAAAAACAAAAGAGGCTTTGAAACTTTTCCTAACCTTCAGCTCCACTAAACATGAAAACTGACTTCTGAATTCAGGGGAAGTGACCTGTTTCTCAATACTTCAAAAAGCTTAAAACTGTGCAAAGGACATTGACAAAAACATCTCACTAAGTTTCCTTTACACAATATGGTGAAAATCAAGCAGAATATAAACTCTATTACAGGCAAAAGGCCTAAAGAACAGAGTTCCTGGAAGAAAGGCACTTGTACTAAACTTATTCTTGATTTTATTTCTTAGTTTATAGCATTGCCCAAAGGTGTGTTATGAAGAACTAATCCCCGTGTAGTCAAAACCTGACCATTTGTTGGAGGGGTCATTTCCAATTACAAAACGAATTAGGAAGTTTTTCCTGATCTTGCTCTTCAGTCAGAATTTTTCACCCAGCACTGCCACCACCAGGAGAAAAGGTGTTTTGGCTACACATGGGAGAATGATACACTCAATATTTTACCTCTTTTGTACTTGAGTGAAAACCAGACTCGAGTACAAAATATTGCTGCGTTCACACCGAGGCACTCAGGTTATCTGGTGCTTTCCTAAAACACTGGAATACCTGGGTTTTTGGAAGCCCCTAAGAAACTAACCCCAAACCATCTTCTACACTATTTGTCTTGTTAGCAATGCTTTGTCAAAATCAGCCATGAGAAGTGATGGAAATTAATTGAATTAAAGGACTCTCAAGTAAAAACTGGCTGATTTTTCTCCCAGTAAATATCAAGCTTTTCTCCAATTCAGGCTTAGTACCAGACACGATCTCTAGCAGCTCCAGTTCTCTGAAGATGCCCAGGGATAATTTTTAATTTTGAAATAAATAGCAGATACAATCTTCTCACCCTAATTTCCCCTTCATTCTTTGCTCCCACCTGACACCACCCTTTCCAGGTCTGACTCACAAAAAGAAAACTGTGGAAGCTGAAGTCTTACTGAAAATAAAATCAAAATACTGAGAGTCAGCAGCAGCCAATGCTAGCTTGCAGTCACTGCTCAGAGCTGGGTTTTTACAGATGGAACACTGCACAGGCAGAGACAGGCAGCTTTGTGTGATTCCCCTTTTCCTGAAGTAGGAAAAGGGGAAAAGGTCTCTGCAAGGTAGGGAGTCCTGCTTTGCTTTTCCTCCTTCCCCAGCACCCGCTGGTGTTTTGCTCAAGCATAATTTCTCTGGTAGCCACACAGGATAGTGCAGAAATTGTCAAACTGGGCTTCTAAAAGCCACACCTACACAGCCAAAATAGTCAGGGTTAAAACCTGAGAGCTCTAGATTCTCTCCAAGAAGGGAGATCAGAGAGCAAAAAAATGTGGTTGCAAACCCAAATCCAAACCTTGTGCCTCAAAGCCATTCCTCTGGAGGAGCCCTGAGCTGCTCCAGCTGGGGCCATGTCCAGCAGGAATTCCCAGCGCTGCAGGGATGGTGCTACTCAGGAAATCACCTTTCCCTATATTCAAAGGACAGTCCTGATACAGAAGTGTGGGCGTTCTTTGTTTATTTCTTCATAAGCCTTTAATTAGAGCCCAGATCTGTAAGGAAATTAATGCTATCTGGGCTTTAGCTCGCTTTCTGCAGCTCTCAGAGAAAGAGTTTGATAAGAAATGAGGCCCAGATTGGAAATATTGCTGCTCACAGCTATGCCTTGCCTTCCACGAAAAGATGTCTGAAAAGACAAACACTTCAGCTCTTCCAAGTTTGTTTTGGTTTTATGTAACTGCTCATTTTAATGCGGCTTCTCCTGCAAGTACAATCAGATCACACTGCCGTCCATAGCCTCAGGCAGCCCAAATTTCCTGGCACAACCATATTGCAAAGATAGAGAGAGAGAGAGAGAGAGAGAGAGAAACCACGAGCTCTTTGTCATCTGCAACTAAAAGAGCAATCACAGAAACATGGAATGGTTTGGGTTGAAAGAGACCTAAAAGATCATCTCTTTTCACCCCCTGCCATGGGCAGGGACACCTTCCACTGTCCCAGGCTGCTCCAAGCCCCAGTGTCCAGCCTGGCCTTGGACACTGCCAGGGATCCAGGGGGAGCCACTGCTTCTCTGGGCACCCTGTGCCAGGGCCTGCCCACCCTCCCAGGGAACAATTCCTTCCCAATATCCCATCTATCCCTGCCCTCTGGCAGTGGGAAGCCATTCCCTGTGTCCTGTTCCTCCATCCCTTGTCCCCAGTCCCTCTCCAGCTCTCCTGGAGCCCCTTTAGGCCCTGGCAGGGGCTCTGAGCTCTCCCTGGAGCCTTCCCTTCTCCAGGCTGAACACCCCCAGCTCTCCCAGCCTGGCTCCAGAGCAGAGGGGCTCCAGCCCTGGAGCATCTCCATGGCCTCCTCTGGACTCTCTCCAGCAGCTCCAGATCCCTCCTGTGCTGGGCCCCAGGGCTGGGGCAGCTCTGCAGGTGGGGTCCCACCTGAGCACAGGGGCACAGGAGCAGAATCCCCCCCATCCCAGAGATGCCCATCCATGAAAGGCAGAGGTTCCCCTCGGAATGGGATGTCCCTCAGTGGCAGCTGAATCAATGCTGCCGTCATTGAAGAGCACAGACCCCTCAGTGGAAAAGCACCATGGGCCCTGGTGCCCCTCTGCTCCCAGCTGGCTCCCTATGGACACACGGCTCCTGGGATCTGTGGTTAAGGGGAGCACAAAGCCAGGAAGAGCCTCTTAGCCTGTTTTTCCCACACTAATTTCCTAACACACTGCTGATTTTCCGTTAGATTTGCCAGAGAGACTGACATCTTTAATTCAGTTACACTCCTGCAGGACTCATGCAAATCACAGGCAGTGAGAGACCCTTTGGCCCCTGGACTGAGACTGCAGAGCTTTGACAGCACTCAGAAGAACTGAGGTCATGGAGTCTGTGAAATGACCACAGAAGATTAAAGAAAGTCAATTAGGAATGATAGAAAGAAGCCAGGAAAACATTTTGTTTCTGTGCATAATTTAATTACTTACTTCTTCCTTACAGCTGTAAAAATTCACTGTCTGAACATTTACAGAAAGCGCATTTTAGCTGTACGTTCAACAAGCTGATCACCCCGAACTAATTAGGAAGGGTAATGCACACCTTCAGAGGAGCTCAGCAGGCTTTCAGAGAAACAGAAAAGCAGCTGGCATTACTGATAGTTCCAGGATAGATTAAAGTACCCTTCTTTAAAAACAAACACTTTTATAACCCCTTTTCAGAGCACAGAGCATCTAGAAACCTCGTCACTTTTTGACAGACTGCTTTGCAAAATCCCTTCCATGTCACTTATTCTATGATGTATGTACATATCTCATCACAGCCAGTGATACATCATCTGTATCACTGCAGCCAGGGCTGCTTTGTTTGTATAAAAGCTTGGTTGTGGACCGAAATGATAAAAAGATGAACATTAAGCGCTGGTTACAGATAAGAGTGCAACAGTGCTTCAGAAGAGACAGAAAGTCTTTGAAGTTGCTGAGGAAGTTGAACAAATGTAAAAACCAAAACACAGCAAGCCCCCAGCCCCACCTGCCACCTTTTTTTTTTTTTTTTTTTTGGCTTCTCCCCTGCTGTGTACACGGAGAAAAATACAGCAGTTCAACAACGAACAACAATCCTTTCACATCAATCAACAACTCTACTTTGAAATAATGTGGGGATATTAATTCCTCAAAGCCAGACTTTGGAGAAAATGCTCTTTGCAAAGAAAGCTGTGATCTGTTACAGACACCCTTCAAAAGCCACGAGCAGTGCACAAAAACAAGTGAATATGAAGAGTTCAAAACTCCTTCTTCTTATGGACATGAGGAGAAAGCACATTCAATGAAAGTCTTTGGGGTTTTTTAGGTTGGGCTTTGCGAACCCTCTCAAGGTGTGAAGATGAATTGTTCATCTGCTTCAGGAATGTTTTTTGACCATTTTCTTGGGGGATGGACAAAATTTCTCTCAATCAAACTGGAAATGAGGCCATTCCCATGTTACAGATAAAATATGCATGTGATGCTATTGGAGAGGAATTTTCCACATTCTCATTAATGATCCATCTCCTGGTGTGACAAACATTCAAAATGGAGCTGGATTGTTTCCTGGTTCCCGAGTGCAAATTTCTAAAGGCAGAACAAGGAGGGAGTATTTTCACTGTAGAAAATACTGCCATTTAGGCAAAGCACATGTTTTTAAAACTGGGATTTTATTCCTGCCTGGATGAGGCAGCCTGCTGTAGTGTAGAAATCCCACCGTTCTCCAGTGTTACCATCAGGACTTCCCAGGATCACAAAAGCTTGGAGGACACTGCAGAACCCTCAGCCACAAAACTGAAGGCTGGGAAATCTGCTTCCCAAAATGCACAAATCCTGTTCACTCCAAATGTAAGCCAGTGAATCATTCATTTTGGCACGTTTGACATGTGCTAGGAAAACAAATCCCATTTTCCATTCCTGCCAATGCCTTTCACAGCCACCTCGAGAGCTGAGCTCCCTGCTGGATGTTGCCTGGCCTGTTCTCAACGTCCATCACTCCTCATCCTCTGTTTCGGGCAAAATGAGGTCACCCTGACACAAGCAGGACACCTTAAGTGAAGCCAGGTGTTGTGGGAATCTCCTCTGGAGTGCACTCAAGTCAGCAAGTATCCTTCTGCTGGCTGCCATGGGCATCAGATCAGGCCTTGAATGGCTTAATTCCTGCAGGGAAAAATTCCAGTATGACCCTTGGCTCTATGAACAATTCCTTCTGCAAACACCTCTCACTCCAGAGAAAACCCTTTTTAAATTCTTTATTTTCCCCTGCTTCTTTCACCTGGATTAAAAATATCATTTCAGTTTCTACTCGAGTTCACCAAAACCTCAAGGACACCATGGAAATACATCCCCCTCCCACAGATCCTTTAAAGCTGGCTCCAGAACATCCCATCTTGGGTGAGGTGACCATTTACCAACCATTATTGAGACATCTTTAAGAGCTTTCTTTGATTTCTGATATTCCCCTGTCATCTCCAATGCCATTTCACACATCACAACCCACCAGGAGCAGCAAAATTTTTCTTTTCTCCCCATTGTATCTTTTTTGCTGCCATTTCATTTAGATTGAATTAAAGCAGCTCTGACTATTCCTTTGTATTTGGGTTTTTCTGACATGTAAGAAAAATATATCTTCCCTTTCTTTTCATAGGATAAATGAATTTAAAATGTCACTTTTATTTACTTTGTCAAGTAGAGTGTTTACCACTATATCACGTGTATTTTGTACAAAACACAGGAAAAAAAAAGGAAATTCCATTTACTCGTGTTAATCACACAGAAAAAAATTTGCAAGCATTTGGTAAATATTACCAGGTATAGACCCACAGTTTTACTTAAATAATTTTAATAGGACAAGTGGAAAGAGGTGGTATCTAATTTATGGAAATAGATTCAATAGTAGCTGACACGGTGTTAATCACCTCTCAAATTCACAACTGCAAATTAGTCACTTTAGCAACTTTGTTCAATAATTTCTGATGAATTCCACAGACTCTGGTATGATTCTATTATGCCGTGACTCACAGGTGATGAATGTTCTTCCAATCCTCACTTCTGCAGAAATCAAATACATGAATGAAGTGACTAGTTCCTAAAAAGGATTTTTCTTTCTGGTATTGTAGAATCATTTTAAAACTGACCACAATTAAACTGTCAATGAGATAATTAACGTGGTCACTTTGAATTTATTAACCAGAACCTGGCTATATAGAGAAGTTAATTAGTCTTGGTTATATATAGTCATTAGTCTTGGTTATGTGTGTGTATATATATATATATATATATATGTATATAAAAGATATAGTCAGTATTCTCTATTGAATTATTTCATTAACTTAATGAGGAGGAAGGAAAAACCACAGCCACCTCCACCTTCTACCACTCTCAGAGAAAATTCTTCAAATGCTATTTGGAAAGCCGTGGAACTCTGTGAAAAAACATCCTGAAGCCCCGGCAGTGCTCCCGGTCCGCTTTGGGAACACACCATCAAGTCCAGACAAACAAGGGTCCTTAGGAGCGTTTTATGCCAGATTCCATCTCTGTTCAAATGCTCCAATTTACATGGCATAAAACTGCAAAAAATAAGATTTTTTGCTGTTCTGATAGAAGAGCAAAAAAAAAAAAAGTGTATATCTTACTATATTTTAATGTTTAGTTTGTGGAAGTCTCGGTCAATAGTAAAATTAAATCTAAACTCTATCACTGAAGGGTAAGAATATGAGTTTTGTTTTGCTTCTCATCCCTTCCATTTGTTGTTGGTCATTACCAAGAGCTTTGTTCACAAATGACCCCACCAGAGGATTTCCTGTCTCTCCAGACTGTTCCTACACTTCCAAAATGTTCCTGCAGCTCTTTTTAGCAGCTCTCTGCCAACTACTGAAGGTTTTCTGTATCTCTTCAGTTTTTCAGTCCACCAAATCCTGTTTTTTCCACCAGCTCAAAGGAAATTATCCATGCTTCAGCGAAATCAAAATATGCAAAACCTGACGGTTAAAAAAACCCCAACCAAGCATCTCCCTATGCCCAACACACTTTGCTAATTATTGAATTTGTCTTTATTTCAAATTTCAGCAGCTGAATTTTTCTCTGTGTTTGTCAGCCATGTGGAAAACCCCAGCACCATTGCTTCATTTCTGTGCTTAATGAGCTGCACAAAAATGGAAAATCACCTCTCAAGTTGCTCTTTGTTGAACTCTGTTTTTATTGTGAATATATTCCTCTAACTAGTACCAACAGTTGTGTTAAAATTTCTGTTCAGCACATATTTATCCCCTGGTGCACCTGCAAAAACTTCTTTTTTTAAAAAGTTTAAAATTAGCACTATATTTCTTTTTAATTACAAGAAGCAGCAAAACCACTACTAACTTTTTATCAAATCTCCCACCAAAAAAAAATCTATTTTTTCATTGTGACAAGGCTTAGCTGAGCTGTGAACAGTCCACTTTGCCCTACATTGCCCTGAAAAGGTGAACCAAAGGACATTTGTGTAAGTGGTAGCATGGATGGACTCAACCCCCTACCAATTTGCAATGCAAATGCAATAATAACATCCTTTCCCTGTTATTGCTATATTAGCATTAGAATATCCCAAGAATATTCCTAAAGTCACCTCTAGAACGCTTCAGCAGGGGCATTAATAACCTTAAAGCAAAGTTCTGTGTTGCCCAAAACGCCCTGAATTAACATTTCACCACCGGCTTTCTCTCCAAGAGCAATGGGGGTGATTAAAACTCAATTACAGACAAAGGCAGGATGGGCACAGGGGACATTCTTTTTTGTCTCTTTTAGGAGAAATCAGACCTGACTGTGGAGGGCTTGTGCAAAGGAGGGAAAATTGCATCTGTATGTTACTTGCTTTTGTTTTCTTCACCACCACCACCACACCAAGCAGCCTCAGCCTGCTTTGTGCACTGCATGGCAGGTGGAACTTCCTATGTTTCCATCACGTTCCCCAAGAAATTCCCAAATAAAGCCAGACTGGCGTGCTGGCAGACTAGTTCTGAATATCTGCTTTGTTGTGTTGTTGCCAATGTAAAACGTGGGTCTTTAATTTGTTTAAAAAGACCCCATTTGAGGGTCCTGAGAGCTCAGTGCCAGCCTGCCCAGCCCACAGCGCAGGGAAGCCCCTGTGGGATGGTCCCTGTTCCGAGTGTTCCTACACTTTTCCAACAGCTACAGGTGCACATGGGTTTGTACTCCAATTACCACTGAGTTGCCGCAGAGGATTTGGCTTCTCCCAACCTTTTTCATGGAGTAATGTTGCACTTGCAGACTGTGTGTATCACGAATTTTTCTTTACCAAATACCTACCCCTTCAGTCAGAATGATTCCCTCTGTGATCTCATCGGCATCATCAGAAATTCACCAGACCGATGCGGTCCTTTTGAAGGCTCCTGGAGCCCCAGTGCCCCCCTGGGCTGCAGGATGTGCTGCCCGGGATGGCTGACCCAGGGGCGGAGCACACAGGGTAACCCACACTCAGCTGCCAACAAGTGAAAAGCATTGCCCAAAGGTACCTGCAGAATTCTGACACCTGGGAAAACAATCTGGTTACTGGGAAAATGTGGGGCACCTTGGAAAACTGCATGTTTTGTTGTTAAAACGGATAATAATCCATATATCAATAAACCATTTTAAAAACCAAAGAAGCCTGAAAATACTTTTTCCAAAGCGTTGGCTCCAGCACAGCCAGTTCAGTAAATAATCGGATTTGAGGATGCCGCTTCTATTCCCTAAGGACAGCAGGGGATGTGAAGCATTTTTCCAGTGACCTCACACACACTAATCTGTGGATAAAGAGCACCATGAGAATGAAATCAGGACTTTGTTGCCACAGACGAGTGGGAACAGCATTATGGAGAAAAGCCACAGAAACCTCTCGCACACAAAAGGAAAGGTGTTGTGCTTAGAACGGAACTGCTTGTCTGTGTTCAGCTCTCACAGGGCTGAGATAATCCTCACTGTGCTTTTTGACAGCGAATTCACCAAGATTTGATTAAGTTTAGTGATCATTTCTCCAGAATTTATGAAACTCTTAAATGCAGAAGACTGCTGAACACCATGTTCCAGCAAGAAAGAAACTGTGCCAGTCTTTCCAGCAGAAGTTGAACTGTGCAGCTCCTTTCCCAACGCTTGTGATAAACACGTTTCCTTTTCCTCACAGACAATCAGACAATGCCTGTATGTGAATGAAGCCCGGGACAATCTCCCCCTCCAGGGAAGAAGAAGCAATGCTGGATTACCACCAAAAAAGCTCCTCAGGTCAACTCTGCTCATGCAGAGAAGAGAGTTTCACTCTCCCAGGAATATATGCACGATTTCCAGCCTAGTTCAGACCAGCAGAAGACCTCTGGGACCCTCTCTGCAGCAAAGCCTTTTTATGTGTATTCCCTGCCAGTGAAAACACACATCCACCCAACGCCAGCTGCACCGACAGCACAGCTCTGCAGACAGAAACAAGACCAAATGAGGTGAGGCACTGCAGACTTTCAGGGAGAAAAACGACAGGATGTTCTTTCTGTAACAGAAACAGCTTCCTTAGTATTCTTTTCAAACAGAATAAAATAAGAGTGAGAAAAATCATCTGTTTCTAATGGCTCTCAACACAGCTGTGAGACACATTCATTTGCGAGGCAATCTTTGTTAAAACATGTACTTTAAAGCATGCAGGAGACAGTCAACCTTTAAACTGAGAACAGTTCACAACTTTAACACTGCAGAACTGGTGATCTGCCTGTAATTATGACAAACCTTTCTTTGCTGGCTCTTAAACACCAAAGAAAGCTAATTACAGGGATGACTGATTCTTTGGTTTCGATGCTTAAATATCTAACTGAAGAATCGGGCTGCTAACCAAGGATGAGAGCACTACTTCAGGTCTATACACACACTGTCAGGTATGGCAGGGTATTGTAGAAAGCATGATTTTTATCATCACCTTCTTAATTCTTGTGAATTTGCATCAAATTCAACCATACCAGTGGCAGGTGACAAAAAGACCCTGATCAGTTCAAAGAAACCAGTTAAGGACTGGGCCTTAAGACATCATTACAAAGCAGCAGCAATAATTTCGGGCAGTAGCTACTTTAAATTTAACTTCACATGTTGTCATCGTATGTTTTTATATCAAAGTTATCATTGGCTTCCTTCATTACTGAAATATGTGGTCAAGTCTCATGTATCAATTTGAGCTACCTTGTTAAATACACGCCTCTCAAACCTAATGTCAAATAGAAAAAACCACTGGACAGAGAAATACATTAATCATACACAGCTACAAATCTTCTCTTCCTGATTACCAGGAAGGAGTAGAGGGGAGCAGCAATATCTGCTCTTGCTTGTAGTACAAAAATATGTGTAAAACACAGAGAATAAGTAGCAGGCAAAAATACTTGAATACCTCTGAATTAAATAAAGTCTTTCTCTTTATTGGCTTTAACAGTGAAAGAGATCTGCCTAACTCAAACTCAGGCTTTTTGGTTTTTTTAATTAGAAGTGAAAAGAAGATTTATTATTAAAAAAAAAAAAAAAATGGCAAATAGTACCATAAGTATTGGAAGCCCTGGGTCAGCACTCCTGCCTAGGCTTCTCCACTTGGGCTGGGTGCAGTCAGGAAGTTTTCAGTCTCTGTGTTCCTCATGGAATTGCCAGGAGAGCTGTCAGCTGTGCTGACTTCCTCAGGAGAAAGGAAAGAAGCCAGGCAACACCAGGCTCTGAACACAAACACTGGGAGAACGGCAGAAAGGAAGGAATACAAGAAAACAAGTTTCCCACTTCCTGTGTACCTCTCGTTCTCTCACTTCAGTTTTTTTGCATTCACGTCCAGCCCTGGGACTTCTCCCTGCGATTTCCCAGGGAGCATCATCCATCCAACTGTGTTTTCCTGCCTTATGACCAAACACAGCTGGGATAAGGCATCACTTTTGTTTCCTCTTGGGTCAGTGCATCCTGTATACAGAACAATTCTTCATTAATTTTCATCAAAGATAGAGTGGATGGCCTTCAGAACAGACTTATCTTGCCATGAGATCCTGACCTGGTATCAAGCACAACCAGAGTCTCCACTGAACTCACGGCAATGACAACCAGGGCAAAGGCTTTTTTATTCTGCAGGGGACAACCCTGTGGCACCTGAAGTCTCAGGGAGTATTTTAGACCTTGCTCTCAGACTTTCTCCCATTCTGTATGAAGCTTTGCATTGAGAAAGCTGACATAGAAAAAAAGAGTACAGCATTCTGTGTTTTGAGAATGGACAGGGGAAAACTTTTGTCTTGTCTCATATTAATTGAATTGCTGCATTTGAGAACAACACGGTTTTGTGCACTGTACACGGCACAACCGACTGAAAAGGTTTCATTCAGTTATCACACTACCACAGCAAAGCCCCTGACACCTTAGGACTAAATTCCAGTGAAAGTCTTACAAACTAATTTCAAAGTGTGATTGCAGAAACTGTAGTTTGTTAGATCTACAGAACCTAGTGGTCCACGAAAATCAGTGATCCCAAATCGAAACTAGAAAGTGGGGACTAAAACTGCGCCCTAAACTAACAGTGTGCAAACCACAGGACACTACAAATTACTTTCCACTGATGAAACAAGTTTCTGAGTCAGAAGCACAAACTCATGAAAGAAGGGTAGGTTTTCAATTTGGCACCTTAGAGGTAATTAAAGAGTGTCCTAAAATCTGATATGACACAACAGACACCAACTAAAAAGACTACCGATGTTCTTCTGCAGTAAACTCCTACTTTTAATGATCATGAAGTTATAAAATCCACGGTGTTCTGCTTCTTATGCTGCAGCATCAAATCCCTACTTGGTCTCCAGGTGATGTCAATGAGAAGAATGAATTCTCTTACTATCAAGCTCAGCATGAAAGAAATTCCAGCCTTGCTTTAAACCAAATCAATTTTTAGTTCTTCCACTGCTCCTTCCTTCTATCAAAACCCAGGGGAAAAAATAGCCCATTCACAACAGCCAGAGGAGAAAAAGTCCCATAGAGCAGTCAGCTTCACTTCGATGGACAAAAGTGAAGATTTATGGAGAAATACCAATCAAACACCAGGCCACTAAAAAAAAAAAAAGTAAACCAGGGTCTACGGAAAATGAGTCATCCAGAAAAATCAAATCCCTTGATGGGAGAACCACTGGGATGGAATCTGGGAAGTGGCTGGCAGCAGATAGTGCAAGGTAAAGTGCCTTGGTTCTTTGGGAATGTGTTTGTAGCCTACAGCGGTCCAGAGGATCTTTGGAAATCTTTAGAGTTGATGTGTAATGGGATAGACAAAGAACAAATTGTTCTGGTGACCCTGGTCACTTCTAGTACAAAAGTTCAGGCTTCCTTAGAGATTAATAACAAATGTGATATTCTAGTTGTGACATTTTATACAGAAATGTTTTTAGCGTAAAGAAAAACAGCATTGCTTAAAGGGTATTGTTAAAAAGAAAAAAAATCCATCCACATTTTTGTAAGCTAAACCATCAGCAGTGAAATTAAACAAAGTGGTGACCCCAATCAGTTATTTCACAGCAGGGTGCCCAGGGAAAGAATTGTTCCTTTCAGTGCTAAAGGACTGACCACTCTGGCACCATGGACAATCTGGCAGGTGACAAACAGAAAGGCTTTGTATATTATGCATTCCATTTAGGAATATTTTACACACACATGTATTGCCTCAGGTGGTAAACAAGCTGACTCACATTTCCTGCTGGAAAAGTAAAAGCTTTTCCTATTTAGACAAATTATACTGTGCAGAAATTAAGGTTTCAAAAAGAGAAGAGAGCCATAGGGTGATAGCAGTGCTTTTCCTCAAGGACAGAGCAATCAGTCCTAGTCAGGCCTCCTAAAGATACACACAAACTGCATGTGGAAGAAATTATGTTATTTTTTTCCTTCTCTACTGTCACCAAAGCCCAGGTAAGGGCAGATCTGCCTCTGCATGGCTGTGCACACACACCCCCATGTGCAGAATACCAAACGGACTGAATTAAACACAAGAGAACGTAGAGAAGCAACCAGGTCTGAATTGCATCTTTGAGAACAAAGTGAGTCAGTCAGGGACTTTCACCAAGAGTAGGCAGAATCCTGCAGAATCCTACAGAATGAGACCACCCACATAATGTATCACGTACACTGTCCCTCAGCAAGATCAGGGAGCTGCTTCCCGCTCCCTGTGACACTGGAAAACTCCAGGGACCAAAGCCCAAATCCCTCAAATCACAAAAAAACCCAAACCCCTCAAATCACACCCAGGGGCCTCCCAGAGCCCCCCAAGCCCCTATTTGAGGGGTGGGAGTGAAGCCCTTCCCTCACAAATTCCCCCCGGCTCCCACTGAGGGGGAAATCGAGGCCTTTTGGGGTCTCCCAGACCCTCCCAAACGCCAATTTGAGGGGTGGGAATGAAGCCACATGTGGGCACACAGGGTGCTGCTCCCAGCACAGACCTGAGAAGCCCCCAGGATCCTGGTGAGGATGATCTGGACTGGTACATCCCTCAGGCAGCACGGCACTCCATCCTGGAAGGTCAAACTCAAGCAGGAAAGACACGGAGCTTCCTCGTACATCAGCCTAAGGCTGTGAAATGCTCCCACAGGGGAGTTTATTGAGTGCAAATTCCCCTGCTAAATGGGAATGGATTTCTGCAATCTCCATGAGTGAGAGACTGGAAGGGAAAACAGATTTGCTTTGGAGCAACAGGAGGTATACAAGGCCACCTTTCAGTCTGCCCAAGCCACCCACCCTGCTCTCAGCCTGGAATATCTGAGGAAGAAAAGAAAACCATGGATTTCCCCCCAGTTCCTAGGCAATGTTATTACACTACACTGACTCAGGGAAGATACGCACGTCTCGTGCATGGTTGGAAAGCCCTGGAAAACTATTAAGCACCAGGAGAAGAGGATTGACAGGAATTAAATTCCTTCCTTCCCCCCCCCCCTAGTTAGCAACCACCTCCTCCACTGTACAAATAATGTTCCTTCAACACCCCATCTGAACAGTTAATATCCAGCTTGGCTTCGTGTGGTACACCCTGCCTAAACTCCTCTTGGCCTGGGGAGTCTATTTCCAGAACAATTAAGCATTTTCTCCTCAGAATTGGATTCCCTTTCTTCAACACGGCTTCTCAGTCTCCACCTTCCAGAGCTTCCCAGACTAATTAAGGGGACAACCTTAAGACTTCAAAACACAAAATGCAGCCTTGGGTGTTTAGTTGTTTGCTATTGGACTTCCCAGCTTCCTCAAAGGGGCTGTGGGTAGCTGAGGTGGGTGGGCTCCTGCCTTCCAGAAGAATCTCCCAGTTCAAAACCTTTCAGGACAATTTTTTCCCAGGAGTAGGCACAGTTCCATGGGAGCCACAGGAGAACGTCCTGTGGGATTTCCAAGGGTTCAGCAGCCCTTTTCCAGACAGACTGCATCTTGTTTACCTGGCAGCAGTGGAGGGAACAGCTGTGCTGTGCTCTGTCTCCAGCTGCCCTTCTCAAGCTGTTGCAGGTGTCCCATTCTGATAGTACAGACATTTATAAGCTGCTTTTTTAACACAGAGGAAAAGGAAAGTCTCCACTAAGGATGACTGACATGCAGAAAATTTTCTTTTCAGTATTTCAATTAGAACACATTTTACAATTTCTGTCAATAACACATCAGACTGACTGTCACAGAAAAGAAAGTCACTTCTATTTAATATATTCCCCAAAGGGGAGACTTAAAGTCAAGGGATAAATAACAAGGCAAATTCAAAAGTAATCAGAAGGGCAGGCAGTGGTGCCACCTTTGAGAAATCTGGAGGCCATGGAGAACCTTCCACTATGGGTGGAAGACCCTGAGGCAAATGTCCCACAGAAGGACAGATTAAGCTCTCTGATGATATGAAGTGGATACATATCCTGCCTGGAAAGCTGAGAAACTGTGTGCAGCTTCATGCCTTCCCTCCTGGTTTCATAACCTGTTGCAATGAAAAGCCTTCCATCATTTTGTTGCAACTTATACCTCTCACACAACAGAGTTCAAGGAATGCCTTATCCTTAACCGTACAGGGAAATTTGTAATGACACAAAACCAGCTGAAGAGTTTAAAACATTATTAGCAGATTGCTTTTATCACAAAACTCATGGAAATATGGAAATACCACAGAAAGCTGGTGCTTCTTGGAGATGAATTACTATAGGAAAAAAAAACTCTGGCTGTTTCGCAATGGTATTCAGAGTAAAATCTCTAACCCTTTCCTTATCTTTGCTCTGTGGCTGGAGGAATTGCCAAGCAATTGTTAGAAAAAGAAAAGGATGTTGTTGAAGCACATTTCACACACTGAGGGTTTTTTGTGAACTGTATTTTTCTATCCACCAGGAAAACAGCTCGCTTGATAGCACTTGATCCCACTTGTCCCAAATATCATGACATGGTGCCCAATACCAGAATTTTGAATTGTAAGTAAGGGACTTTTTGCTCATTCCCATTCAGACTTAAATAGTAATAGAAAATCTGTTTCATTGCTGAAATATCAAGAAGATGTGAAACGCAGTGCAGAGGCGTTTTGATGCTTAATTAGGGATAACCTCAAAAGGTTCTTCTTGTGAGGTCTCTGAAAAGGCAGTGGAATCACACACCTGATAAATGCAGGCGTGAAACTACGTAGTAAACAAGAAGTAAAAAACAGTACATCAGAAGACCCAAAAAACTTTACAATAATGACGGTGGTACTGCTGTAATCAAGATTTGGTGGAGGCGTTCTTGCAACTGGAATGCCGGAGAGGGTGGCTAATTCAGAGCTACCACCAGAGAAACAGTGACCTGAAGTAGAATTAATGCCCCAGACAGAGGGGGTCACAGGCAGGAACAGCTGCTGAAAATCCAAGTGAAAGCCTTCTGCAGCCAGGAGAGGCCAGAGGCCAGGCTGTGGGCACAGCCCAGCACCTGCTTCACAGGGAGGTTTGGTTTCAGACACTGAGAGGCGAAGGGATTGGCAGCAAAAGCTTTGGAATAAAAATGAATTTCAAGGCAGACTCCTGACTATGTTCCAGTCTGTCAGAGCTGGACAGGGAGGGCCTGCACAGCTCTTTTTAATATGTGAACACTCCTGAAGAAAAGAAAGTTAAATTAAGTGTGCATATTTGCTTAGGAATTGGGATTACTATACATTACTGATTTATTGCTCTTTGCAGCTTAAGGTAATTGTAATGTCTTTAAAAGTTTGAAACCAAATTCTCTGTGCTGAATGACTTATGCAAATATTGCAAAAGAATTCAGTTTCTATGCTACTCAAACATAAAAGACTAAACCAGGATTTTACTACTCCTGTCAACACTTTTCTTCTTCAAAAGGACCAATACAAATGCATCACTTAATTCCAGTTGAGCAACCTGGTGTCCCAGGATTAGGAGTTCATCACATTGAGAGAAAATATCCTTTCACTGACCACAGTCACAGAGTTATGGACATTTTCCACTGCCCCAGCAACATGTTAATCACAGGTTCCAGCCCTAAATTTCTTGGCCATTTATGAGATGAAAAGCAAAAAGCACAGTTAATGCTGTTGAACATGTTGAGTGCTCAGCTACCTATGTGAATTTCCATCAGAAATAGTGGAAATGGGGAAAGTGACGAGGAAAGGAAAAGCTGGAGAAGCAAGGCCAGGAAGTGCAATGTGTCTGATATCCTCACTCTTAGTTTCTCTCTTGTGCCTCACTTCCCTTCATCAGCTTCTGCACAATCCAGGCAAAACACCACCAGCACAACCTCTGGACCAGAAGGCAGCACACGAATTTCCAAACCCACTCAATTTTTATTGCATTCCAGAAAACTTTCTAGAAAACTTTCTAGGAATGAAATTTGCCTTCATTATATGGACCTTACCCCAGCATCCTCCCGAGTGCTGCAAATGTCCTGCAAAGAGTTCCCCAAACGAGCCTTGTTCTGAAACTCTCTGCTCTGCAGTAGGAGAGGGAATAGAGAGATTTACAACAGCCATAAACACACCTTTTAAAGGCCATTTGACGTGTGGACTGTGACAGTTCAGAGAGACTTGTTATGCCTATGGTGTTGCGTCCAGGAAAATAAATTGATCCAGTTGGTGGATGAAGCAGTAGGTGGCAAGTATAAAAACTGAAAGAATCACTAAAGGAAGAGAGTCTGGTAAATTGGGTAAATACAGGGTTGGGTGTGGGAGTTCGTGGCTTAAATAAATGCTGAGACATCCCGGACAAACTGAACAACCCACATCTGGAAACAGATGTGTTTGCTTAACAAAATATCAATGCTCTAAAATGCCTTGACAATGTATTGATTTTTTTTGTGGAAAACATCAAGCAATAATACCCAAATCCTCTGTTTTGCTTTGGATTTCATAATGACAGATGAGCTTTCTGTGTGCTTTAGCAAGTGAAAATGGATAAAACACTTTCTCGTGCAAACCACATGAATTTATCTCTGCACTCACACTTAGTCTGAAGTAATGCCAACCCTGTAAAAATAGAGCAAAATATCAAGAGAGTTAAATTTTTTTTTTAAAGAGTACATTTATTTTGTGGACAATAAATATTGAGGCTCAACAGCATATGAGGTTTCTTTCCTAGGCTCAGAAAAGAGTTTTCTGTAGCCTCATGGCCGCTGGGTCACAAGGCACCTTGTGCTGCAGGACAAGCGGAAAAACCCCCAGTGCTCACTCCCTGCCCTGTCCAAGTCCTCAGCGGGATGAAGCACAGTGGAAAGGCTGGGAAACAACCACAAATTGCGTTAAACTCAGTGTGGGTTCAAAAGGCAACTGCAACAAACAATGCAGACATGTGGGCCCATGCTAAAGAATTCTCTTGATTCCTTTCAAAACGATGAAAAGGATGACTAATGTTCACCAATATTTGCTGAGTTTACATGTTTAGTTATGAAGTGAGGGAAAAGGATAACGTCAACCCCACACCAGCCCTGGGAAGAAAATTAACCCTATCCCAGCCAAAGCCAGCACAGGTAGATAGCTGGAAAACGAACTCCTTCTGGATTTACACTCCTCCAGCAGGAACACTGAACGTAACACGTGGTTGTCTTCAGCCACGAGATTCCCCCTTTGCCTCTGCAAGGCAGGGAGCCCCAATGTGAGCATCATTCCTCATCTTTCAAGTGGATCCCAGCCCTGTGATCACAGAAAGGAGTTGTAAAGCTCACAGAAATACAAGCCATGCATTTCCAGTGCCTGGATAAGACAGAAGGCAAGAGCTCTTTGACTCTTTTGATATCAAGCATCACTTTCCCTCTCTGGCTAGAAGTACTGATGCAAAATAACCTTTCAAATGTGCATAAAGGGCGTGGCATCGCTCTGACACATCAGTTCTGTGGCCAGAGCAGTCTCTGCTGCCCAGTAAGGGTCAAAACCAGCCCACATCCTGCACAAGCTTATTTCAAGCAGGATTACAATGTGGTAAGAATGGATTAGGAAGCTGTGGGGTTCCCAGGGCTCACCTCAACAGCAAGGACCACTCCACAAGGGCTCCCTACTGGGAGAGGGAATTCCCTGTATTTGGGACACCTTTTGGATGTTGGGAATCAGGCAGTGGAACTCTGAAGAAAGCAGCAGTTATTATCATTGAAGAACATTATTCTGCATATAAGCCAGCTACAAAAATACCTAAATCTCATCACTTTATAGAAACTCTTACAAACCTAGTTGCCATTTCTCTTGAGAATATTTAGGGGAGTATTTCAGATTATCCTATGACTTCTATTTGCCCAGAGAGTCATTGACTAGAGAGAATTCCTGGCTAAAGTATATTTGTCTACCATCATGCTGCTAAACTAATCCTCTAAGTATTTTATAAATATGAAAAAATGAAAGCGATCAGTTGGCATAGTTTTGGAAAGCAACCGAAAAAGGCATGAGGCTGGTAATTTTTTCCTTGTGGTTTGGTTGCTAAAGAATATAAAATATAAAGCTCCAAATCTTATCTCTTGTGGTCACAGACCATTGCAATAAACATATGTTTCTCTTATACCTTCCATCTATTTCAGAGACAGCTTCAGTTCTTTCTGTACCCTCCCCAGCCCCAAAGTTTTAGATTCTATAATTTTGATAGCCATTACATGTTTTAAAAATATATTTACTCTTAAAATAGTGTAACAAAATGCTGGTTATTTTCTGTCAAAGGAAATGCAAGTTAATTATGTTTTTCTCTTCTCCTTTAAATCAATTCACTAAGAGGTTAATGTTCTTATTAGCAGTTCTTGGTAAGAACTTAATAATTCTATTGGGGTATTTCTACATGAAAAAAATGAATTGTTTAAAGCATTTCTTGTAATAGCTTATCAAGACAATTGGTTTCCCTGTCTTTGCATTTCCAAGAGCTTCCAAATCCACTTTTCTACTAAAAGAAAAAAATACAATTGCAGGAGAGGAAGTGAGAGAACAGGTAAAGACTTTAGAGCTCAGCTGGGACAAACCCTAATGGCTGCGTGTGACAGACCAAGGCCATCAGTCATTCCACTTTATTCAATACTAACAGAAATCCCAAAGTTGTCTTTTACAGGTTATAATGCAAAAAACCCCAATAGATAAAGAAGAGCTCTTTCATGTGCCAGCTCAGATAATGATTCTTTTCAAAATCTGAAATGTCATTTATGTCCTGGATGAAAAAAACTTTTAATGTATTGTATTTGGAACAATCCCTTCACTGTAGAACCTTGCAGCTCACAATATCATCTGCATTTTCTTTATTCAGTAAACTTTGATGGGTTTTCCACAACCCTCCCTCTAATGCACAAAAACCCCTGAGAGATAGGGAGCCCATGTACAATATGTTAATCAATTGCAAAGAAAAAAATTAGCAATAAATATTTATACGTCTGCTGTGGTTTCAGTACAGATCATATTAAATACCAACAGATTCCACATTTGTGAGTGTAACAGGAAAGCCACATTACACTTGCAAACTGGAAAAGCAGTCCCTCAGCTGCAGCCAACCTTTCAGAACGTGAGAAGGACTTTACGGAGACAGATGCAGCAGAGACTTCGACCTCTGTGTCTCTCTGCTGGAAAGAAAGGATGCAATAGCTAAAAAAAGATAATTGAAACTTTGGAAATGTTTGACAAAAAAATAAATCCTTCATGGGGAAATTGTTTTTCTCTCTGTGATAAACATAAACTGTTCAGAACACCAGTGATCATATAAGCCTGTCACTGGATAAACTCTCATCTCAGGCAGGATGATGAATTCCTGTCTTGCACATCTTTCAGCTGCTTCTTGGTAAACAATCTGAGATTCCAGCTCCTGAAGGCCCAGGCAGGAGGAATCAGGGATGGCTTTTAGATCCCTGCTGAGCCCTCACCCCCAGGGCACTTCCCCACCAAAATCAAGGCACTGCTTTGTCACAGCCTTGGCTCTCCCTGGCCATCCCCTTGCCACCAGCCCAGCCGCATTTCTTGAGATAATGGACTTTTTGTGGCAGTAAAGGAGCAAAGAAACCTTTCAAACAAATCCTTTCATTTTTTATTAATAGAAGCAGAACCATCTCTACTGTTCCATTTAATTAAAACATCACTTTGCCAGAGCTTCCTTTGCAACTTTAAGACAGAACAATACAACCAGTATTTAATAAAGCTGAAAGAGTGACAGCGCAGAGAAGCGCCTGGGAAAAGAGGGTCTGTTGGCAAAGGAGTGAGAAGTAGGAGCAAAAGGGGCGTAAAATACACAGAGGTTATAAGAAATGAAAAGGGAATGTAATATTACCATATGACAAACAGAGCCTATATTTATTCAAAGCTGATTTGAATCGGTCACTCCCCCTATGACAAGACAGAGATATTTTAAGTCCAGCTTTTCACAGCCTGTGTCATCTCCCACTCTGTTCTGCTGAGGCAAAGCTCAGTAATCTACAGCTGAGTAGCACACTACCTTTCCTGGGAAGATTTAGGGTGGGTGTCAGGGAAAGGTTCTTCCCCCAGAGGGTGCTGGGCACTGCCCACGCTCCCCAGGGAATGGGCACGGCCCCGAGGCTGCCGGAGCTCCAGGAGCTCCCAGGGATGCACAGGGTGGGGTTGTTGAGGTGACTGTGCAGGGCCAGGAGCTGCACTGGGTGATCCCAGTGGGTCCCTTCCAACTCAGGATATTCTGTGATAAATCAACAGTTCCCGTGGTAGGGAACAATGACAAGTAACTGAACCCCACTGGCTCTGCATTCCCGTGTGGATATCCATGGCTGGGAAAGCAGGAATCAACCACAGAGCTGTACCTTAGTCAAAAATTCTGTTTCCTGTGCTGGAATCCAGCTGCTGGTGTGATTGGCCTCCTCCAGCCCTGCAGACAGAGCGAGAAACACTTGCTGGAGTGATTCACCAAGGAGCCAAGAAAATCCTGCACTTGGAATTCTTTGCTCCATCAGATCAAACCCCACTCAAAAAATAAGTGACCAGTCACTCTGGGAGAAGACTTGGGTGGAGGTTCAGCACACTGGGGGTGAAATGAAGACCCTGAAGAGAGGTTGTCTTGGCAACGTTGTCTGGGTCATATTTAGAGATAAAATCACTCTCCAAAGCTAGCGTAAAGTGAGCATCAGAGATAAGAAAAGAAAAATGTAGGCACTCTTAACATCTTCATAGCAGAAAGCTCTGCCTTCTGTCAGTTGCCTGAATTATTTTGGGACTGCTCAGTGGGGTTTCCTCTCTTCATTGTAAAACATTCTTTTTATAGCAAGTACTAAGGCAAACAAACAAGTCTGGAAAAACACAGCGTAAGCTCCTCCAAGACACCACGTGAAACAGCACGGTGCCTCAATATCCAAAGCACCACCTTTCTTTCCACACATATTAATGCCATAGCACTGCTGTACAGGCACGTTCTCACTGTCAGCTGGAGCAGGCAACTTGCACAAGTGGGCACCTTATAAAACATAGAAACTGGTAAAGATCGTTCACTTTTGTTTGTTTGTTTTTTTAACTGCTCTTTGTATATTGATTGATTTTAAGGGCCCTAAGCGATGTGTGATTTCTTCTGCAATGAATCTCATTAGCCCAGGGTCTGGTGAGATGGGCAGGAAAACCCACGAAACCCTGACAGGGACCTGTCACAGCACAGGACAGAGTGGCAGTGCCCCAGTGCTCCCTCCTGCATCCCAGCAGGTGTCTGGACAACCCACCCAGGTGCTGCCTTCCAGCAGTGATCTTTTAGGACAGAAATTCCAATTATTGATCACGTTCAATGAATTGCTTTGTTGCTGAAACACTCTACCTCTAATTTGATAAGGGTTCTGCCTTAGAAGAATATATACACTGCCTGACGTTGCATTCTTTCTGTACTTCCGTCAGGATAATGAGAACAGAGCTAAACTGGAAGGTCCCAGATTATTTGTCTCTTTCTCAAGTAGTTTAGCACCTAAAGAGAAGAGAATGAAAAAATACGGGTAGCAAACGCTACATTTCTCTACATTTCCTTCTGTTTTTCTTTAATGGATCATTGCAGTCAGCCTAAAATCCCACATGAAATCAATTCCAGCAGGGAAAAAAAAAAAAGAGTTTACAAGGTTTTGCTGCATCCCTTCAATCTCCCTTCTCAAACACTTCAAGACCCAATGAAGTTGGTGGGTTCCATGCCCAGGGCTCCTCAGCTGCCCCCTTTCCTTGCCCACAGCTTGCTCCTGTACTGCAAGGGCCCAGTGCCTCCCTGTCACCTCTGCTCTCCAGAACCTTCCATGCCTCGTCCCCAGCTAATAACGACTGAGTGATTATCACTTTCTCCAGGTCATCAGCTCTAAGTACCTTAAGACACCCAACTTTTTGAAACTTGACAGCCTCTGCTATTTCTACCTAATTGCGACTTTCTCCATCCACCACTCTCTCTTCTCCATTATCCTCCTGAACAGCCTCTGGAGGCAACTGCAGCTGAAGTTGGAAGAATTGAGGTAAATTGATGGAGAAGATTGATTTAAACACAGGTGATATCTTCATCACATCTTCCAGTCTGTGAATAACAGACATTCCTTAATTCCCCTCCTAATAACCATTTCTCACTGCAGAGAGGCTCGGTGATCCCTCACTCCCAGGCTCAGCTGAGCACTACAGAAATGCCATTTTTCTATCAGCCACTCAGCACACTTTCAAAGGAAACCTTTAGAGTAATTTCACCGCTTTGACTTGAATTTCTTTTTTATTAGCTATCTTACTTTGTTCAATCCTGCCTTGTAGCACTGCTCTGCTCCCAGCTGGCACAGTCCTTCCCTCGCCAAGGACAAGCCTGACACGTTTGTGAAGGCAGGATTTTCTTAATGGGAACAAAGAGGTTGCAGAGCAGAAGGATGCAATAATTACATTTAACTGGCTGGCAATAAAGGATGATCCCAAATACCTGCTGTTAATGCAATCTAAGTCTCAGCTACAGCTGGAAAGAAAGGGGGACAGAGAAAAAATTTCAAAAGGGCAAAGCCTGCAAGCTTTACCTGTGCCGGAGGTAAGTGATAAAGTGGAACAGGTAATTACCTATCCTAACATCAGCAAAAATTAGGGGATTTGGGGCCAAAACAGTTCAGCCTTGAAGAAGTGAAAAGACTGGTAAAGTTACAAGGAAAGAATCAGCACCAAAGAAAAGTTCCTTGGGAATTAATTTCAGAGCTAACAGTGCTGGTTTTAGCTTTAGGAACACGAAGCCTACCCAGGTAGGTAAGAAAAAAATTGTGGGTTTTTTTCATCTTGCCTCAGGAATGTAAATAATGCATTAAAATTATTTATTTACATATTTATGATGTCCTTTACAGAAGGGATGATATCCAGCAGTAATTTTCCTCAATAATTGAGCCAGCAGTGTGCTCCCAGTATCAGGGCTGGGCACTGGGCACTCATCCCCAACTCCTGCAGGCAGGACCCAGCCATGGGAAGCAGGGCAGGATTCCCTGCCATGGCCCTTTCTTCTCCTTTACACAAGAGAAAAGTTCCGTGAAAGGAAGGATTTGGGATGAGAGTTTCTCACGTGTTCAGATTTTTGATGTTACAGACATGGGCCTAGCAGGACCCTCGGAAGAGTTCACAGGGAGTGGCTTCCCACTGCTAGAGGACAGGGATAGATGGGATATTGGGAAGGAATTGTTCCTTCCTGGGAGGGTGGGCAGGCCCTGGCCCAGGGTGCCCAGAGAAGCTGTGGCTGCCCCTGGATCCCTGGAAGTGTCCAAGGCCAGGTTGGACATTTGGGCTTGGAGCAGCCTGGGACAGTGGAAGGTGTCACTGCCCATGGATGGATGGGATTTCAGGTCCTTCCAAGCCAAACCATTCTGGGATTACCTGATTCAATCTACAAATTATTGAGACTCAGTGTCTGTCCCACAAAGCTGCATCCTCAGTGCAGTGCTGTGGTCCAACTTTGGGGTTCAATGCCTTCCCAGCAGAGCTCAGTAAAACACGGACCTTGCATCCCATTGAGGGCTTTTCAACTTGTTACCAAGAGCAGCCATTTGCACCTCGGTATGAAAAATACTCGGTTTTGGCATTTTCCACCCAAAGAATGGCTCCATCTCTCCATCCTGCTTCCCCCAGGTCCATCGAGGCAGAACTGCAGCTGCTACCCTGCCCTGGGCGCTGCCTGTGGGAGCGGTTCCGCATGAGGGGATGGCTCAGCTCTCCCCTCTGGATGCACGTGGAGCTCAGCTCCAGGAGAGATCACACGGTGCTCGGAGAGAGGGATTTTGCAGAGGGCAGCACACAGGGGCACGAACTGAAGCACTGGTTACGAAGCACTAATAGAGAAAAGCTGCTAAATTGATATGACAGGAAATGTTTGTGACTTTTGCAGACTCAGAAGTGAAAGACTGGAATTGCGTTTCAAAAGACCCAGGCCAAAACACTCTTACATTTATCTGATAAAAGAGTCCATCATGGAAAAATCTATTTTCCTGACAGAAGCTGCAGTTTTGCAGGGCCATGAGAAAATTCTTCAAGCAGCAGCCTCAAAAAACCTTTGAAAACTGATCCCTATTATTGAAGGGTACATTAGTCTGCCATCAGAGACTTCCAAGCCCTTCAAGGACAAAAGAAACCCAATCACACTCCTGCAATCAAGGACCTAAAACTCAATCCAGTGGGGAAGCTTTATGGACTTTGTCCAAAGCATGACTGTAGACAAGCTTCAGTTTCTTTCTCCCCAGTTTCCCTTCTATACACAGAAATAACCTGATTAATGTAGACAGGTTAAATGGAACCCACTCCAAATCCTTCTTTTGAATCCTACATTAATCACCAACTTTCTCCTTGCTTTTGGTGGGGAAGTGACATTTAAACAGGTACAAAACAACCTCTGATCGTGCTGGACTCTCTGCTTGGGCTCTCGGTCATTCTGACAGGGTTGGAGATGGGACCCAGGGCTCTATGGCCCGTTTGAAACCCCACAGCAATGGGGCATCCCAAGGATTTGGAAAAACTTCTGGACTGCATTCACATTACAAATTTTCTTTCCAGAAATAAAAATATTTAGCATGTCCAAAATGAGAATGAAAGGTCGTTCAATAAATAAATCAAGCAGTCAAATGACGGACCAAATTCTAAACCTTGTCAACCAAATTTTGGTTACAGTACCTACAAAATTTCCTATGAATGCCAACAATCCATGTCTATGGACAAATTTTGATTACACAGAGCATAAAATGTTTGATCTCAGGACACATCTGAAAGGAGAAGTGGAATGAAACAGCACATCACTGCCCAAGTTACAAAGTCCCCATTTTTCTGTGAATGCCTGAACAGGGTTTAGAACCTGCTTTTCAGGCAGCTGGGCTGGGGAATCATTGCAGTTCCCTTCCAACTGAACAACTCTGTTCTATTTTAACTGACTTCTATCTCATGCTCTCTCTTTTCTTCTCCTGAAAGACCACTGCTCCGGAATTTTTAAAAGAAATTCCACATTCTAAACAGATTTTGGATGCAGAAATTGCTCTCAGTTATCCCAGAAGGAAATTACTGAAGCAATGACAAACATCAAACCAACTGTATTCAGTCCACAAACAGGTAAAAAAATTAATGAGTAAAATCAAACCCACAGCAATATCCTTACCAATATATTCAAACAGGAAAAGGAGACTGATGTTCTCTTAATTAATTTATTATGCCCTGTGTATCTTAAACCATGAGTGATAGTTTGGTTTCATTGCGTGCTTGCCGGAACAAAGAATTAATCATCAATGTAAGGGATGGAACTCTCGGTTCCAATGTTGTCGACGCTCCAAGGGTAGCAGGTTATTAAAAGTGAGAATAACTGCAGCTGGGCAGATTAAAACACCGACCTC
This sequence comes from Dasyornis broadbenti, assembly GCA_013397935.1. Classification (NCBI taxonomy): domain Eukaryota; kingdom Metazoa; phylum Chordata; class Aves; order Passeriformes; family Dasyornithidae; genus Dasyornis; species Dasyornis broadbenti. Next base: position 219,052 of record VZRN01005247.1, read on the forward strand.
ATTCCCAGTGGAGCATCCTTCAAAATATCGGCTGCCTTTGGAACTGAAAGATGCCGATGTCTATAAAACTTTGCTACAAATTAATCCAAGAGATGAACCAGTATCTTGTCAGTGGTTTTAAAAAATATATAAAACACTGCCCAGAGATAGTTTACAAGGAAATTAACGGGATATTTTTTTTCTACGCCAGCTTTATGATTTCTGGGTGTCTGCTCAGTATAAATATGCAATAAAGAAATAGGATGTTTCCACTTTAGCAGACTCATGAAGACAAAATGCATGAAAATAAACTGACCCCTGAAATTCTAGCACATTTCTGCCTAATAAATATTATTTGTGAAAGATATATGTCCAAATACTTTTTGTTTTGTAGATATTTTTATGCAACCTATTATACTAAAATATATTATAGATTGCTTAGACTCAATTTAACAATTATATCTTTTATATTACCAAAGTAACAGGATGAGAGAAAATGGCCTCAATTTTCACCAGGCAAGGTGTAGATTAGATTTGAGGAAAGAAATTTTCTCTAATATCCAATCTAAACCTCCCCTGGCCCAGCCTGAGGCCGTTTCCCCTTGTCCTGTCCCTGTTCCCTGGGAGCAGAGCCCGACCCCCCCGGCTGCCCCCTCCTGTCAGGAGCTGTGCAGAGCCACAAGGTCCCCCCTGAGCCTCCTTTGCTCTAGGCTGAACTGACATGTGGGATTGAAGGACTGCTGTGTGGGATTGCAGGGCTGGAGTTTGAGGGATTGCAGGATTGTGGGATGCTTGAGATTGTAAAACTGATGTGCGGGATTGCAGGATTGATGTGTGGGATTGCAAGCATTACAGTTTTAATTTAAACCATTGCTTCCACAAACTCTCCACTGAAGGTCCTTCCCGTATCCATTCCTGTTTGTGACATTCACGTGGGAATGTCCATCTGGAAAGCCTTCCTGCACCGTTAGGAGAACCAAGGACCAAAACCCAGCTTTGCAAGGCAATACTGCACAGCTCTGACCATGGTCCAAATGTTTTCCTCATGTGTTACCCACCTGAGGCCTGGGTGTGGAAGAGACTGCTCAGATTTTCTCGGCTGGCAATGTTTGATCAAAAAGGGAAAGCAAACCAGGCTCAGCTGTTCATGGCAGCTAAATCTGGAGGCTGTGGCACCATCAGTGGCTTTCCGTGCTGAGGTGGCCCCAACTCCTCTCCCAGACAGTCCTCCATGCTGCCTGCTCTCTCATCCTTTTCAGCTGAAAATGCAGGAAAAAAAGAAAATTGGAGGTTTTTCCTGACTGCTGGATGACTTTTTTATATTTATTGTTATTGACCTCTGCTGGAATAAATTTTTAATTGCAATAAACCTAGAGTTGACAGTAAGTATTAAAATGAATCAAGTAACTAATTAATGACAATATATAATCACTTAAAGTAACCATAAGGCAACAAACAAATCACACAAGTCTAAGACTCACCACCATTATCCTGAATTTCATTCCAGCCCTTCTGTTATAAATTTTATGTTTTAATAGAACCATGGAATCACAGAATGGTTTGAGTTGGAGGGACCTTAAAGATCATCTTGTTCTACCCTTCTGCTCCAACCTGGCCTTGGACACTTCCAGGGATGGGGGCCCCACAACTTCTCTGGGCAACCTGTTCATGGTGTGAAAAATTATGGAGTCAGTTGCCTGAGTACATGACCTGAGTGGCCCTTCCAATCTGAAAAGGGCGTAAAACCCTCATAAAAGTCAGTTTACACCCTTGTCCATGGTGGTGCAGCTGTTCTGATTTGCCAGTGCAATGGCTGTGTGAAGACTTCAGGACAGCCAGAGGACGAGCTGAAAGAGACAAGAATAAGTTCAGTTTACTTGTAAAAAAGCAAACATCCCAGAAGGCAAATGAAAATGTTAACTCCGTGAATTCAGGCATACCTGTAGAAAAGTCTGGGAGTAAGGATTTCCAGATTAATGTTTCCCTCTTCCTTACACTGGAGGCTCTTTGGTATCACTTTCCTATTCCCAGTGGTCAGTCATATTTCCTAGGATATGCTATTCAAATATCTTCTGCTTAGGTCTCCATTCATCGACTGAGAATCTGATCCGAAACATGCATCTCCTGGAAATGGAGCTAAACACGTTCAAATACACTCACTTCCCAAAACACAGAAGCTGGATGACTCCTGTTATCTCCCTGTATTTTCTCTCCCTTCGCTGTTCTCTCCAAATGAGACTTTGCCACTGCAACATGGAGGAATAAAGCTCGTGTTTATTTTAGTTGCTCAAACACTACCACTGGAAGAACAAAGAAAACCCAAACACAAACATTTGCCAAAGGCTTCCAGACGTGTGTAACGCAGGAATTGCTCTCCTGTCAGTGTGAGGGGAGGTGTGGAATGACAAGTCTTTCCTGCATTGCCAGAGTTTAGTGGGTAGGCTGCTCCTGGTTGTAGTTAATTGTATATTTAGCAACATTAGCACATGTGCTGTCAGGGATTGCCTGCCAAGGGAACAGGCATGCGGAATGGAGCTCGGTGTTAGGAGCTATTAACCAAACCATTTGAGACATGGACTTTGGAAAAGCCCAAAACGTGGCAAAAAGGAATGGGCAGGGCAGGAACCCAGTGCAGAGAGGGCAGGAGAGAGACATTGCTGCCTTTGAAGGGCGATTGTTGGGTAACTCTGCAACAGCTGCAGAAATGTCACACACTCGGTGTTAAACACATCCCGCTTTCAAAGGTGAGCCGCAGCCTGGACCCCCAGGGAGCTGAACTGGTAACACCAGAGTTCCTAACTGGGGGGAACAAGACAACAAATTCGCCTTTGTTTCCTTCCAGATCCATGGGCTCCTTCATTGCAACTCCAGTGCTCTCCCCTGTGGTACAGGCCTGCCTAGCTGGGGAAAATAAAGCTCTCTCAGGAGATGCACATCACGTGTGAGAGGATTTCCTGCTGCTGGAAGCTCTTTGGAACATTTCAGTGTGTGTCCTTGTGCCTGCCTTCACCAGTTACAGCCTTAGCACAACCAGAAACCAAGAAGGACTTTTGGTTTACCTGCTCCCTACCTCAGCAAAGCCTAAATGGAGGCACTGATTGAATCAAAGCACTCAGTGCTGCACAGAGAAACCCTCACCACTGAGGCAAAAGTAGTTATCAGTAAATTTATTCTATTGAGATCTTCCTCTTCCTTGCTAGAATTTCATCAGGTGCAGGATTTGCTCTTAGAGATCTTTTCCAACCGTATTGATTCCTGATGATTAGAACATGCTTAAATTTTAAGTTGCTTACTTTAATAGTTGAAATGTTTAGGGTCTTTTAAAGAAAATCTATTTTCTGTCACTGAATGAGGACCCATAGCATTAACAGATCCCGGCTTACGCTCGTTTGTGCCAGGAAATGCAGCTTCTGCAACTTTCATTTTGATTAAACTTTTACAGTTTATTTTATGAGAAGTTTCAAACGCATGTGTTAGTCACCAAGATTTGTGTTCTGTGTTTGAAAACTCCAATTACACTTTCAACTTAAAAGCCTTAAGTGACAAATTTTAACCCACTGCTCTATAAAGAGGAACCCAATAAATGTTCCTGAAGCTGCAGGTCTGGACCAGCACAGCACGAACGCCTGTGAGTACAGGGACTGCTGCCTCTTGAAACAGGTGAGCTGCTCACGGCTCTGCCTGGTTCCTCCTTTTTATTCTCCTTATTGGAATGCAGTCCCTGGCTAGAGGCACGCTGCTTCCCAGGGAACAGCCTCCAGATCATGGCTCGGGAGCAGCTGCTCCTAAGGGTTCAATGAACATGTCAAGAAACTGGGAGAAGGGTGCAGGGCAAAGCAAAACTTCACAGAATCCCAGGGTGGTTTGGGTTGGAAGGGACCTTCAAATACATCGCATTCAAACCCCTGCCATGGCAGGGACACCTCCCACTGTCCCAGGCTGCTCCAAGCCCCAGTGTCCAGCCTGGCCTTGGACACTTCCAGGGATCCAGGGGCAACTGCAGCTTCTCTGGGCACCCTGGGCCAGAGCCTCCCCACCCTCCCAGGGAACAATTCCTTCCCAATGTCCCATCTGTCCCTGCCCTCCAGCAGTGGGAAGCCATTCCCCCTTGTCCAGGCACTCCAGGCCCCTGAAAGTCATCTGTCTCCACCTTTCTTGTAGGCTCACTTCATGTGCATTCCTTCTTTTCAGGCTTCTCCATCAGTCTCCTCCCATTCCCTCTCCCCCTCATGCCCTAAATTCCATACCACCAAGGACTGCAACTCTCCTCCTGGAGCCAGCATCCTCCCAGTGTAACCAAAATCCCAGAGTCCAGCTGGACAACTAAGGAATCAGCAATCACTTGTAGCCCTGGGAGCAAAACAGGGCGTAGGATAAGACACTTGCTGATACTTCTCCTGCCAAACCTTTTCAGACTTGCCAAACCAAAGAGCTCCTAGTGAGCTCTTTTTATTTTGGGGGCTGTTCTGTTGTTTTCTTTTTTAAGTGGATTTCTGGTTTTTTGAGCCCTTACCAGATCCACTTCTCATTTCCAGTTCTCTGCATGGCTGTGGTTTTTTGTTGGACAAGTTTCTGGGTTGCCCATGTCATCTTTAAATAACAAGAGCATGCCAAGAACCTCAGTACCAAATAATCTCTGCTGCTAAGATGGAAAGAGAGCAGAAAATGAAAACACCAGACAGGTTCTCTGAGAAGAATATACTAAACTTCAAGCACCACGTAAATTAAACATTAAAACTATTGGTGTCTCAACTAAATACCTACTTACATGCATACCAAGAGACACAATTTATCCCTAGTTTTAAGCAACGTTCGCTTTTCAGCTCACAAAGAAAAGCTTTTCACATCCATAATACAATGCAAAGAGATAAATTATTCAACTTTTAAAAATCTGACATTTAAGAAGAACAGGCCAAAGGATGTCAGAACACATTAGCTGCGTTACCAAAGTTCATTAGGCCCCCAGAAACTGGATGCTGGGGCTGAATGGCCAGCACCAGGCACTTCTAAGGAGCACCAAAGGGCTTCAAAAGGCAGTCAAAAATAAACCAGTCAATAAAATCTCCTTTCTTAAGCTCTTAAAATTAAAAAAAAAAAAAGTTTTCAGGTATGTAGTCCAAAGATTATATGGAACCTCCATTACTGTTTTATATATTAGGTGTACAGTGCAGTATGTCATATTCAGTTGATGCTCACATAAACTGTTTATATATTTATGAAGGAACATTTTTCAGAGCTGGTGTTTCCATGAGGTGTGTTTGATCCCTCTGATCATGTTTTATACTACGTGGAGAAAACCTCTGATAGTACAGGAACGGTGCTTGCAAACCACGACACCGAAACTCTAAGAGTCTTTCAAATATTGTGAGCATTTTCGGCTTTGAGCGTTTTTGGCTTTGAATAATTTGTAATGTTGTCACACTTGATATATAATGGGATATTCTGTCTAGGAATGAGCAGTTTTTCAAAAAAATCTCACTATAAACAAAAACTCTGATACCAATCTCTCTAATACTAAACATACTAATCTCTCAGTCTCCATGAAGTCTTGAAACAGCTAAAAAATATGGCCAAAATATGGAAAAAATAAGCAATTTCCCTTGAGACAGGTGTTAGGTCTCTCATTTTAAAATGAATATCTCTACCTCCTGTTATCATGGGAGAAGGAACAAAGGCAAGGGGCCCCTCTTGGCTTTACAGTAACAAATGATAAGAGACCTTTCCAGATCTGTTCTTATTTACTGCTTCTCTGTAGTGAACAGCATCAATGCTTTTATCTTTCATAAAATGTTTTTCCACATCCCTAATCTTTCTTGTTATCTCTCCCTGCTCACCGTGCTTTAACCTGGCAGGAAAAGCCTTGATAAGCTCCAAAACAAAGTGGAACGACTTGGAAGTGCCCATTTTACGCTCTGAAAGCAGACACCTGCCCAGCTTACACAGAGATGTTCTTGCTTTCTGGTTTCCACCTCACAAAGGGGTACTTTTAGAGATAATTTAATTCAGCATTACCAGGTAAAGCCCTTTGGCCAGGGCTATAAAGAACATCAGAAAAGATGACTCTAATGATGCCTGAATGCCAAAAATCTGTGACATCATCCTCAATCTAAGGCAGTCAGCAGGGAAACCTGCACATGGCATCCTTCACCCGCACCCCAAAATCTGCCCGGCTGTTCAGAGGAAAAAAGGGAGAGAGGCAGAAAAGTTTCTGCCTGGCTGCAAGAATCCATGTGATTTTTTCAATCTCAGTGTGGTGTCTTTCTGGACAAAAATCTTTTGAAGCAATATGAGGCATTTCTTCCTGCTTTCACACCTGTTTGGTTTTCTTTGCTTCATTTGTACACACCTGGAAGAGCTGCCCTGAACAAGCTGATGCAGGGACACGAACACTTAGAGAGGTAATGACTGACACGGATTCATCAGCCTGCAAACCCATCAGTCTGAGGAAAATACAGAGCGTTTTCAGTGCCAGTTTGAGGGAGTAAACTGCAGAATGACATCATTAGAAGCAGTATTTCCCAAAGGCACAGGTAGGAAAGGAATGGTCTTAAAAGGCATCGACCACTGCAGCAGGAGAGTGACAACAACACTAACATTTTGAAGAGCAAAGTTTTTGAGGACTATTTTGCCATAAGGCAGCTTAGCCCATTTGTGAGATAAGGGCAGCCTCTTGCCTGTGAAAAACCTCCCGCTGATAAAACCAAGAGCAGAAATCAAGGGGCTTAAAGGCACCCTGAAGTGTTTTGCTGAGTGGGGACAGGCTTGTGTGTGCCTGAGTGCTCCACACGGCCCTTGTTGTCATTGACAGGGTCTGAGAGTGCCCAAGTCCCTGAAATACCCACTTAGACATTTCCAACAAGTACACAGTGAATGCATTCCAGATTGGCTCTCCAGCCACAGCTCCTCCTGTTTCAGGAGCCAAACCCAGCGCCCAGAACTGGAAGAAACTGCAGTCATCCTTAGGTCATACCCTGCATTTTTCATAATGCCTGCTTGTTTTTCCCCCACTCCCCTGCTGCCATTGATTAAAACAAACAGGTGGAAGGAGGCAGCCACTGGATCCTTTGGGACCTGGGCAGGTGATCCAAGCACTTTCCTTCCTGGCCATTTGACAAGGCAGTTCCTGTAGCCAAACACAACCACAGGGGTGGAGAGAACTAATGTGGTTGGATGTTCCTGAACTTGAGGATTCACCTGCGATTGCTGTCACCCCTCCGGCCCTTTGTTTTGATAACATGGAATGGTTTGGGCTGGAACGGAGCTTAAAAATCAGCCACACAAACATTTTGGACACCATCATTGTTAATGATGCTTCACACTTAATTATGTTTTTTCTGTTTAAGCTTTTCACATTAAAAGCTGCCATGACTCTTTTAAAGAAAAGAAAGAGAACTCTGTATGAACAGTAGCTTCATTTAGACAGAGATTACCCACTCTGAATTTGTAAATAGATTAGAAGATAAATATTAATAAGATTAGTCTATATGGGGAAATTAGAAGGATCTATGAATAACGTTGCCCTGTATAATTGAACACACAGACCTATCACGCTATTAAGGGAACCTGATTATGTCTGATTTGCAAAACTGGAGAGAGTAAAATAATCAAACTGATTAATAAATGAAGGGGGGCGAAGTTCTCTGTTCTTAGCTCCTTGCCCTGCTCCACCAAAGCCTGGCATCCCCAGCCCTGACGTGCACAGCCCCTCCTCCTGCTCTGCAAACATTCCAGCTGCGTCCACCCCTGCTCGGCAAAGATGAACAGAATGCACTGCTGTGGGACAGGCCGGGCTGAAACACGGCTGGGACACTCCCGTTCAGGGCAGTTCTGGCACAGGATGGCTCCCGTGTGCTTCAGAAGGGTCACGTACCACTGCAGCAGAGCCAGCACAGCCAATGCCAACGGCACCTGCCAGTGCAGACATTCCCTGAATCCCACAAGCTCAGGCCCTGAGGGACTCTATCCAGGCTAGCAGGAAAACAGACCACCACATATCCCCAGAAAACTGAGCACTGTCTGAAGAGGATGTTTATTTTCTTTACAAGGTATTGACTGTTCAAGGAAACAATTAAAGTGTGCCTGGCTGCAGCAGCAAGGAAAATCAGAATTTTCCATTATCTTTATAATTAATTTAATTTCCTGAACTTAGTTTGGGTTTTTTATTTCATTTACTGACAGAGACGACATTCAGTGATGCAATCTTCATGCTTCTCAAAGCGAAGGAGTTATGCCAGTTTTGCCATACTCTTTACCAGAGGCTATTTCTTAAGCATTTCCCTTTCATGGAATTTATTTGCTGCATGAAAGCAAATGAAAATGTAAACCTTGAGGGAAGGAAACAAAATAGGTGAGAAAAATGTTACAGTTTTAGCTGCCATTAGCGACATTCTGAAATCTGAGCCCTAAACCCATAGCAATGGAAGCCACTTTGAGCAGCTACTTTTAATTTTTTTAAATTATTACCAATTTATTCTTCTTTCTAAGATGCTGCCTACAAAGGTTCAAAAGAGATCCTGCTTTGAGAGAAGTCTCCTCCCTGAAATGACCCTGTCGTTTGTCTGTAGAAACCCTGTCTGGCTTGTTCCAGGCGGGTATTGGATGAGAGAGATGAGGCCAAGAAGGAAGCGGTGCCTTGCTGTGCAGGCAGTTGTGGAATGATGGAAACAGCAGGGGGAGGAACGGCTCAGAGATCCTTTCACAAATGAGATTTTCCACAGAAGGCCACAGAGCTCTCAGTGATCTGAGTCCTGATGGGGCCAGTGGGCTGCTGCACAAAGAGTGCTCCTGCAGAGCTTCTTTAGAATATTTACCAGTAACTTTCTCCTACAGAGTTATCTTGGAGAGTTACAGTATTAACATTGGTACTTTCCCCTTGTGCTTTGCATATCAGAAAATTAAATTCATGAAGCACTTCCATTTCATAATTGCTTGGTATCCTAACTTAAAAATCAGCAAACATCTACAAAGAGTACTCTAATCTCAGAATAGGGCAAATGGGGTTTGAGTATTTTAATAAAAGCCCACTCTGAGCTAAAACCAGGCAGTTTAGAGCCATGCTGGTGCCTTCTCCTGTGCTACGCACTCAACAAGATGCTACAGCTATTACAGAAAAACAAGAATAGCAGTGACAAACACCTGCGGCTCTGTGGTACTGAGGAGCCCTGCAGAGCACTGATCCTCTAAATTACATGCAGGAGTTGTCTCTGCTCTGAGGAGTCTGGATTTACAGGTGGTGCTCTGAGGTCACGGGGAACTTTCTCATTGCTTGCCCCAAAATGCTGAAGCTGGCTGGGAGAGAAGGAGCGAGGCAGGAGCTGCTGGCACCAGTCATGACCCACAGCCAGGGAGACTGTCTTTTTTCTTCTCCTCAGTCAGCCTAGATAACTTCTTCTCATATTCTGGTAGCCTTATTACGAAGTCCTAAAAAAAAGTCTAACCATCACATAGGAATGAAAGCTCTTTGGGTTACATACCACGTTTTCTCATTTATTTGGGCTTTGTAAGTGCTGCCTCGATCAGGTTTCGATCTTTGTGGTGTCTTTGAATGTCACAGCAGCCCAAACAGAAAATGCCAAAAGTCACTGCGCAGACATTGGGCATACATGGAGAGAGGAATGGCAAAGAGACACCCTGTTAACCATCAGCACAGATGGGAGAAGCTACAACTTGAATTGAAAGAGTTCTCAGTGGTTTTCAGGATCCTGGCAGCTGCTGGATTCACAAGCTGAACGTGAAGATGAAAAAACCTAAGCAGAATGGAGCAGGAAAGAGATGCGGCAAGACATTGAAATAGATTCACCAGAAACAGGAAGAGGAGAGAAAGAATTGCACCACAAATCTGGAGCAATGCCAGCAGTGAAACTGAGGGAAGGTGGATCTCTGTTACCGAAACCATTGTTTGCAGGCTCCATCATTCTGCCAACCAAGGCAAGATGCTTTCTGTTCTTAATGTTCCCGGGAGAAGCTAAACCCCAGATTTCGGGGACATGACTGCAAAGACTGAGGATAACTCTAACATTTCTTTTAAAACTTGCAAGTGTCGTTGTGGCCTGGCTGCAGTTTGCAGTAGTAGCCTCATTGGTTTCCCAAGTGTTCGGATTTTATCCGGTGGTAGAAGAATCCTCCCGGAGCCCTGAACTGTAATTCCCTAAAAAGCCCCATGCCCTTTCTTGAAGCAGGAGATCTGGGTGCAGAGGGCACTGCTCTGAGCCAGACTGCCATGCTATGGAGAACACACAGCCAAGGACAAAATGTGCAGGAGCTGCTGCTGCTGCAGTCATACTCAGCAAGGAGAAACAGGACGTGGCCAGGGGTGTTTGCCACTCTGCCCAGAGTCTTACAAGGACCTCCTCATGTACCTTGCTCAGGTTTCCGTATCTGACACAATCCATGCTTCTCTCTCCCTCCCATTCTGCCGAAATCCTGCTTATTTAAATACATGATTGTGTACATAAGGCAAAATCTGTTCAGCACCTCTCACTTTAAAGCGTTTGGGAGGACAAAGGAGCCAAGAAATAGAGGAGTAGTCTGCTGGAATCTAGTGAGAAGTAGGAATGATAAAGGACAAGCTGACTGACACTAACACACTTGTTTTCATGAGTTTACCAAACGAGATGTAATTTTTACAGACAATAAGACAAATTTATCACATAGCAGAAAATAAGTTGATAAGGTATGAATTTACCACAAATCACCCACACATGTCTGAGTGCAGCCTCCTCCTGATCACAGCCAAGAGCTTCCAGCATCAGGGTCAGAAGCCAAGAACCCAGAATCCTGAGTGGGGAGCTTTATGTAAGTGCCTGCTCCCAGGTGGGAGCTGGGAGAAGCTGTTCCAGGGCCCCTGGTCAGGCAGGAGATGCTATGAGCTCTCAGGGTTATGAGCCCTCTAGCTAAGAGCCAGACCAGGAAAAGCTGCTGGCAAGGCTGGGACACTCAGGTAGAGAAGTGGGTGGCAGGGAGCAACAAGGTGTCATGAAACAAAACCAGGTCACCTCACAAAAACGGCTTAAACCAGGCCGTGCTTCCCAGCAAGCCTGAACAATTCCAGGCTGGAGTCAGGGAGGAAAGCAGCTGGTCTGGCAGTGGCTTCAGCAGATGAAGGGGCGCTGGAAGGGCTGTGTGTAGCCGGGAGTCAGCAGTGCCTGCTACCCTACCTGCCATGGTCCAATCTACTGCTGCCCTCCAGGGTGAATCTTTTTGCCAAGTTAATTTGAGCATGCAAGAGCAGCAGATGAACTCATTGCCAGGGACTGAGTGGTTCCTTTTCCTCGGGTTTCTAGGCAAGAGCTGAGCTCCTGTGGTCACAGCGCTGACCCCAGTCTGAGCTCTGGTCGCTGAACACCGAGTGCCAGCACAAAGCCCACCTGTGCAAATGCTCCCAGAGCACCTTCCAGCATTGGGGTTTTGCTGTTTTCCAGATGCAGAGCTGCCCTGAGGGATTTCATATGGATCCCCACCCATCTAACGTGATTCTGTTGCTGACAGCCACAGCCAAGCAGCAGAATACAAAACACAAGAGAAGAGTAGGCAGAAGAGATGTAATTTTTTTTTTTTTTTTTTTTTTGAGCTTAAGCCTGAAGTTAGAAATCCAGGCTTTTCTCAGAAGGTGGTGACTCTGTGTCAGAAAACTCACTGCACATTTTTAAAACAGCCTTAGTGCCTGCCCACAGGAGGATGCCACAGCTTTCATCACTGTTATCGTTTTCCATCCTTTCCACTCATTTCTGCTTCGCTGCAGAGGGAGCGGGTGAATAAATTAGTTCCATTTTCAAACCCAGGCTGTGTCATTTTTCTTGAGTGTTAGTTCCTAATAGTATTTTCCTTTTTGTGATACCACTATCAATTTCAGGCCCAATTCCGAAATCAGAGAGATACAGAGAAGCGCTCCTTACTGAAGTCAGAGAAGCAACAGAGATGTACAATCACAATCAAGCCCATTAAATATGGAAGATCAAGCTCAGCCTTTCCTCTGTCCCTCCTGAATACAAGGTACCAGATGGAGGATTTGGAGCGTCTAAAGAAATGTTCTGGTTCCAATGCAGCCCTGGAAGAGTTTATGGCATACAAGAAGTTGGTTTTGCTCTGGCGCTCACAGATGTGGATTCCAGCCTTCTGTTTGCAGATCACTGGGGTTCACCTGACTGTTTTCAAAGGATTCATTAAACCTTCAAAAAATAGCTGAGGAAAGGAAGCACGGTTTGGGGAGAAGGTGTGGAAGGATATGTACAAATTAAATCAAGGGTCTGTACAAATCAAATCAAGGGTGTGTACAAATCAAAGCAGTTCATCAATTATTGATTCAATTACCTCATTTTTTTTTCACAATTTCTGTAAAGGTGGCAGACATAAGCTACACCTATATACATATATCTAATGTATTTGTATATATTTAAATTATTTATGTCTATTTATTCTGCTACTGCTTTTTGCTTTTGGAAGCAGGCATATTCCCAGCCCATGGGAGAGCAGCGTGGCAGTCATCCAGAGTGAGATCCAGCCAGGATTATTACAGCACATAGCCACAAGCACTGCAGCAGTCGGATATCATAAAGCCATGCAGAGTTAAATTAATCCCTAGCCTGGAAAAAAGTGTTCAATGCAATCAGGAGATGTAGTGTGGAGTCACTGCCAAATCCTATTCCCCAAGACGCCATTCCCTCAAATTCCAGTGATTCCACAAGACTTTCGTCCACATTCACTCTGCCAGATCAGGGATCAACACTGGCTTTTCAGACCTCATCCAGTTCATAGATTAGGCATAAAGTGGGCAACAAATTAGCTGCCAGGTGCACACACAGAAGAAGAGATTCCTTCCTCATCTCGTTCGTTCAAAGAAGTGCAGCGTGAGGAGATTTCCTGCTGCAGAGTTGTGGGATCAGAGGCCATCAGGAGCAGCCTGTGGCATATGCTGGAAGCTGCATGTAGAGAAATAACCAGAAAAGAAAACATGACTTCAAAACTTAACACAAAGCATTGAAACAGTCCACCAAGGAAGCGTTTCCTTGGTTTGGCTCTGTGTCCTTGGGGTGGCTTTTAATAAATATTTCTCGAGGGTTACATGTAAACCTTCCACCACAAATGGAAATTAGATTTTTTTTAAAAAACTAAATCTATTATTTTACTCTCTGTAATTAATCTGGTATTGAGTCTGACTGGAGTAAAATCTGCCCTTTGAAGAAAAGTTGTAATAAGGACATTTGCCAACAGCATTAGGTTTTTCTCTGAAGGTACGTGACCCACAAAACTAAAACCAGTTTCAGTCCGAATCTCCATCACACGTACGTTTACGAACTAAAAATTAGGTTTTCCACACAATTCCATTTGTATGTCTTTGCAGATATGCAATTTCATGAAAAAGTAGACGGAGTCTGACTCTGCTTTCCACTCACTCCGGAGTGAGTCATGCCAATGTTAGTCCAGACCAAAATCCATAAAAACCTCCAACCCCTTCAAATATTGCTCATGTTTCCTTGCCACTGACTTCGAGGAAATTTCAAATAATTTTTGATGCAATCAGTGCTCTTTATGCTGTCAAATGTGATGACAGCATAGCTCCACTGACGAGGCTTGCTGATGGGTGGTACGAGGTTTGATTTGCCAAGGCAGACACATTCCTACCACGCACCCGCCCGCAATGAGTGGAGGCAGTAGGAGAAAATTCCAGAAACATTCCCAAACCACACAAACAGCAAGCAACAGCAGACAGAAGGCACATGTGTAGTGAAACTTTGTTCACAAAACCAGTATAATCCCTCAGCCAAAGCTGTAAGTGGACTCTACAAGAGCAGTTTGGCATCTGCTCCTGAGACAGACCTGCAGAGCAAAATCCTTCTCTGTGGGTAACATCCACTCAGGAAGCTCATGGGACTCCCCAGCTCAGGCACTGCTCCTGCTCCCAGCTCTGTGCAGGGGGGCCAGGGTTCACCCCCACTTGTTTTTTTCCAAAAGGTGATGTGGAAATCTGACAGGTTCACAAGTGAAAACCATCCGAAAGGCACATTTCCCCCAGGCTTGGCTGTGACTGGCACTACATTGCCAAGAAACTTGAGATTTCAAGCAGCATCAGCAACACCTGTTAGAAAAACAAAGGTATTGGCAAGGCTGATGCCAAAAGAGTTTTACTTTTTATATATATTTCATATATTCGTAGCTCTGTAGACTATTATTGTATATTTACATAGTTTGTTAAACTAACTCCAGTGCTTTGTTAGACAAACACACTGCTGGATTTCTGTTCTAATCTTGGATCCAGAGGCACAATGTGGGACAAAGGAATCTTTTTTCACTTCAGAGTGGTCAAACACTGGAGCAGGGCTCCAGGGCAGCTGAGGAATCTCCATCCTTGGAGACATTCAGAGCTCATCTGGACAAGGTCTTGGGCAACCTGATGTATCAGGACTGCACTGAGCAAGGGGTTGGACCAGAAGTTTCTTCCCACCTCAGTTATTCTTTAGTTCTGCAATTCTAAATAGACTTGGGAAAAAATTACAGAGAAAGAACATATTGATTCCTTCATTCCCTATTCCCAGTATGCACCTGAAACTAGTCCATGGAAATGGACTGCTTCCTCCCAGAAGAGGTTTGAGTCAAGTCGGAAAACTATTTTTCCACCCAAAATACTTTTATAAAATGTACGTATGTGAGGATGGGGTAAGGATGGGGGCAGAACAAAGTCTGTATATTGCTAGCATTGAAGTAAGACTACTTAAATTCAGAGGATAGAAAGGGAAAGAAAATATCTTGGGGGAAAAACCTGGTAGTAATCTGAAAGCAGATTGATATTATCAAGAAAGCAGTTACATGACAGCTATTAATAAAAGAGAAAAGCTTTCTGGATTAGTTTTCATACAAGAAAAAAGAAAATATTCCTTCTCTTACATTACTGCAGCCAGGGATTTGAGATGGACAAAACTATCTGTGAAACGCCAGCATTTTAAACTGGATTCTCAGTGTGAATTGGAGCACTGCTCTCCTGGTGGAGGCTGCCTAAGGACCAGCCTAGAAATATCATCAGGTGCCTTTGAGTGGAGAGAAGGGTTTCTCAAGACTTTGAATGCCCCATTCTTTGAAAATAGGCTCCAAAATCCTGTAGATCTTTTTGAAGTATTTTGAAGGTGTTATTTTCTCGGTAATCTCAAACACCACAAATTAAAATACGCTCAAAAATCCGTTCCTACAGACACAAGCCCAAATACACGAGGTAAAGAACACAAAGGAAACAGCTAGAACACATCCCTTTGATAAAATATTCCTTGAGGATAGCACTGTCTTTCCAAAGATGAAGGAATAAGTGCAACAGTTACTGAGCTGGGGAATGACTGGGGAAAAGGTAAATGAAAAGAGCAGGGAGCTTCAGCCTCATTTAAAAATCACTTAATAACCTTTGCTGTTTCTGGCATGGAGGAACGAGGACTCACTGCTCCTCAAAACAACAGAATGGAAGCTTCAGCTCCAGTCAACAGCACATCAGAGATGTTTTTAAACAAACTATGGTGGATTTCTAGCTTAGTTTTCCTGGGTTCTTCCTTCATTTTCTCTTCCAGCAATTTCTTCTTTTTTCCTCTCCTCCTGTCATTATCCTGTCACAGCATACAAGTGTGAATAGAAGCCACTGGCAGGTCTAATGAAAGGATAACTCTGAATAGCACAGGTACTTTCTACAAACACAATTCCTTTCCTATGCTTTCATTTAGGAAAAAAAAAAAGAAAAAAAAATCACTATTTGACAGCAAATGAACGCACGAGTCTGATCTTAAACCAGAGATGGTGGCAGAATAAGACAAACTCCTTCCTGCCTGGAGTAACTCTGGCTGGAAAACTCCTTTGGGGAAAGGCAATGTGTGCTCGCTGTGTAAGAACCACTGCAGGTGAAGAGCCTGACAAGCAGAGTCTGTTTGCCACATCCACCCAGCAATAGACCTCAGCTCACACAGATTTCAGGCACATCAAATAACTCTCAACATATAAAGAAGGCAACACTCAGCCCAGCTGAAATAATATAGCTCAATCCATCTCCTCTCCCCTGTATAATCTCACAGAGAACAAACAAACAAAAAATAGCCAGGGAATCGATTTCCTCCTGCTGTTGCTTCTCCACTGCTATTGTCCTTTTAGTAACACCTCTGGAGACCTGAGCAGCACATTCCTTTTCCAGCACGACCTCTCCAGAAATCAATAGCACCTATCCAAGGGATTTATGGCATGATTCTGCAAAATCCTTTCACGGTGGCTTGCATAGCTTGTTAGGGAAACTGTGTGCAGCATTATCTGTACAAGAGCTCTTCTGAGACTGAAAAAAAATAAGTCAGTGAAGGGATAGTGGCACAAGTACCACACAAATGTGTAATGAATCGATGCAAGATTTTAAGATAACTTTGAGAATGACAGATAGGGAAAATTCTTGTTTCTTTGGCTCAGGGAAAGGCACTGACACTTAAAGACAGGAGACCACTGCCACTGTGTACGACTGAGAACATTGTGTTCTTTATTATTTTAATTTCTGTGTTGCTGTATCAGAGGAAGGATGAGAGAACACTAAGGTTTCTGATCAATAGCTGTCATCAGCAAATTCTCATTGTGATGCAACTGAAAGAGGTGAAACTGGTAATAAAACTTTTAACAATTTGCTTTACCAAAGAACGAAACATGGCTCAAGCACAGCAAAACCATGGGTGAGTCCCAGTTAGAGCAGGCCTGTTAATCAGCTCCAGTTCTTGGGCCATGTGCAGCACTGGGAAATCTCAACCCCGGAGCAGAGCTGTTCCTGTTCTGCCTCTAGCAGCACCCTCAGCAGCTGCTGTTTAGTGTTCCCTGTGCAATGGGGTGATTGCACTGCTCTGAGCACAGTGGCTGTGTCAGGTCATCTCTCAGATCCATCCGGGGGACACCACAGGACACAAGCACAGAGGCAGGTGCCATTCCCTCACTGCTGTGGAGCAACGAGAAACGCTGAGCTGGGCCACACCAACCACAGGGCAGCCAGCAGGAACTGCTCCAGAGGACAGGTGGCTTTGCACAAAATTCTTCCCTTTTTCCTGAAACCCTTTCCTCCAGAAATCAAACACAGCCAGAGAGTTGACAGAGGCTCACCATTCAGGAAAGTGAAGTACCAGATAACCTGGCAGCCAAACCTTTGACAACCCCAAATTTAAGGTCGCCCCACACTGATAGCAGTGTGTTCTCTGCCAGTAAGATTTGTTTCCCCAAACACAAAGGGTTTGCTTACAAACAAGACCATGCAGCCGAGTGTGAGAGCATCCCAACTTAGCCATAGGTTTGTGATGGAGCTGCCCTAGTATTTCCCTATATGAGTGTCTGAAAGAAGACTGGGAAATGATTAAGCACAGGGAAGGCCAAACTTCCCGCAAATAATCCACAAATAATCCAAGAGTTTTCTTCCTACGTTGCTCCATTACAGTGACAGCACCAGACAGCTTCAGGAATACCAGAGAGAGTGAAAGCAGAGCGAGATGCTGTTGTTACAAATGACTGACTTACAATATTACTGCATCACATTGGAATGTTTTACATTTTTAAACCAATTAATATTATTCCCACTGGTGCGTGTGCACCGCTAAATTGAACAGGTTGAAATCACAGTGTTTAAAAATAACTTGCAAAGAAAACAAGGAAAATGTGGTGTCTGGTTTTGGGGTGTTGGGGGGTTTTTTAACATTTGTTTCCCAGAAAAGCAAGAGATTAACCTACCAACTCTCAGAAAGCTATTTAAACTCCTGGAGGGTGGGGATGACTGCACTGTGAGCAGGGATTTAGCAATAAGGATAAAGGGAATATTGTGCTTCCCTGTTTTCAAGTGCCCTGTGCTCTCCTGTGGGTGACTAAACTGCTCAGGGCAAAGCTTTGGGAGAAAAGACATCAAAGTAACTTCCTGCCTCAAAGATTTCTTCAAATGAAAGAAGCCATTCCAAGAGATGCAATAATGTAAAATATAACATTAAAGGAGTTTAAAGAGTTTAAAGGAGTTTAAAGACTAACATATCTCCGGAAAAGGGAAACTTAAACTCTCATTAAAAAAAAAAAAAAAGCAAATATAAGCAGAGAGAATGCAAGGCAAGTCGTTTTCTGTCACGATCTCTGTAAACCAAAACAAGATTTACAGCTGTGTGAAGGTCTTGATTAAGGCATAGGGAACAATGTGAAGTTTTGTAGTGAAAGATTAGTTTCTTTGTGCTGTTATATTAATAACATTTTAAACTGTGCCTCACTGTGCACAGGCAATGCTGCTTTGACAGAATCAAGCATGGAAATTTATTCGGGGCTTGGTAAAATGCCAGTCAAAACCAAAGTGACAACATCTCAGTGACAGTCAGGAAATTCAGCTCATTGCTGAGTGCTGGTGAACAATAAAACTACAGCTTGAGGTGGCAGGAAAAACATCCAAACACCACAGACACTGACACAGCCTAGATAAAATCATCGAATAAAATGCTGCTGAGGAAGAGATCTGAAGGCGTGGTGAATGCTGAAAGTCCAGAGATCACCTGGGTCAGCAAATGCCTTACTGGTGACCAGAGGAGTTCTGATCTGCAATGGTTCTGTGAAGCTCAGGAAATGATCAGAGTTCCAGGCATTGGTTTCCTCCACTTCTAGCAATGGGTGGGAAAGAAAAACCTGCTCATATTAAAATCCACCTTCTGAAGGCCTCTCCTTGAAAGGAGAGCAGCAAACCCAGGCCCCATCAGCTCTGTATTCTCAAATCCTGAATTCACATGATGAGTCCAGCACTTGGAAAATGGAAGGGCTGAGACATGGCTGTGTGCCCTGACCCTGTGACCATTCACTGCTCAGTGGGGGGGAAAGGGTCCCTCACAGGGCTCCACGGGGGTCACTCATGGCCTCACACCCCTGTTAGAGACAGCTCTGAAAAAAGCTCCCAGGTTCTGACCACATGCTCAGCACAGAAGGTTCAGTGTGTGCATCTTCCCTGCCCGAGAAGACGCTGCAGATGGAAGAGAGGAATCTGGCTAAATATTCACCTAAAAGATGGGGGACAAGTTCCGGGGGCAATCATAAGCTGGGTGCTGCTAATAAATACAGATTTTGTGAACTCTACGGAAAACACCTTTCCAAAACTTGAAGTGAAGCAAGGACAGCCAGCGCAGGGATGCAGTGCCAGTGGGATATTCACTGCAGAGCTCTGACGTTCTTACTGGAGAACGTCTGCTTCCATGGGAGGGTTCACTTGGAGACATTGAGACAAAAATCCCAGCAAAACTCCTTTCCAGGCCTGTGGTGTGGGTTCCAGCCCCTCACAACCCTGACACGAATCTTAACCAGCCAGGAACAAAACACAGACATCATTCTCTCCTTTAGCAAAGCACACCACATTTATCAGATACTGACAGCTCTGCTCCTCTCCTGGATTTATTCTGTAAAATCTCACCTTTTCAGATTGCACCAAACACAAAGCATTACCACTACCCTGCGGGCCTACAAAATATAACATTATTTTTCTAAAGAATACAAGATTAAAACTGCATTATAGAACAATCAGAATTCATTAATAAATATTACAGTTACTGCAAGATTGTTTTCAAGTAGAAGAGAGCACATGACTTGCCAGGGTTTCTTAAAAATACCCAGTTAATATTCAACTGTCTACATGAAAGAAACAAAACTTGTCGGTCGACTGGGGATCCTCAGAGACACTTGGATGCTGGAATCATCACATCATTGTTGATGCCTGAGGAGCTGATGGCTTTCTATGTCATTTCCCAGGTCAAACGCTAAATCTAGAGGATGTCTTTTCCCTCCTCACCTCCTGTACAACCATGGCAGGTTGCAATCATCCTGCATCGCCAAAGCAAACCAAACAAAGCAGAAACCATTTTCACACAATGCTCTTTACTAAGCACTTAAATAGTTTTTTATAAAAAGCTAGTGCTAAAATACTATGATGAGCAAAGTGTGCCCAAGATCCGTTGATTTGGCTCTAAAAATAAGTGAATCCTGTGTCAAAGCTTGTGTTGGCACAGTGCAGCAACTGTGGAAGTAGGAACACTTGCTGAATTTGAACCTTAAGCTTAATTATCTAACTGAAATTTAATGTGTACATCACAAAGACAACATCTTGCACTAGTTATTATCCTCTCCTCGTCCTTTTTCAATATTCACACCATGACCTTAAAGGTCTTTTCCAACCCCAACAATTCCATGATATTCAGCAGTCTTGGTATTAACCAACTCGAGAGAACAGTATTGAGGAGGACAAGCAAATAATTAAAAGAACAACAACCAACAGAAAAAGATATACACAATATGGTAAAGGATTTGAGAGATTTGGCATGTATTCTGGAAGAATTTAAGCCTTAATTTGTAGAAGACTTTCAAATTTTAAAAGTCACATAAACGCACACAACTCCTCTAGGTTCATGTGAAAGGAAAGTTCAATTTCCAAAAATAAAGCAAACCCTTTTTGTTTTCCAATCCAAGTATGCTCTTCCTTTCTGAACATTTCAGAGAGCTTTGGGTCCAAGGACACGTTGAACTGTTACCCAAGAAAGAAGGTGTCAAACATGACCCTGATACATTGTTCTGCCTTGAATAAAAAAGCATTTACTGACTACCTTACAATTAAGACAGGTTCTGCAAATAAAGCGGCCACGTCTCTTTGAACTATGATTCATTAGTTGTGATGAGTTTATTTTAGAAACTACAGCCATTACACTTGGCTTAATGTATTTTTGTATTTCAGCAAGAGAGAAAGCCTCATTCCTTTCTCATGGGTGTTTTATTAAATTCTGATCAATTGTCGTTCAAGTGTCTGCATTGGCAGCAACTCCAACAAGGAGCTCCTGTTAGCAACGACCACGCAAACCCCTTTTCCTAATCAAACACGGAACTTTCTGGTAAGTTGGGATGATGTGAGAACCAAAATCTGCCTCAATTCTTCTTGGAAATTGCCTTGCCCCTGCACACAATGCATGTTTCAGAAGACATGCAGTGATACGTCTTCAATGTAATCCCGGGTGAAATAGAAAAAAAGAGTACAGGTTTTTATTTTGGAAATTGGACTTTTCAGTGAAATTCCCCTTTAAAATGAAGGTTTAGTGCCTTTAATGGAATTCATAAATTAAAATGAAGCTAGCTGCCATTCCAAGATTAGCCCCAGTACTGGGAATAGTACAGAGCAGTCACATGGGCCAAGCAGGAGAAACACCCATTACTGTAATTAGGAACAATAAGTTTTACAACTCACTGTCTTTTTTTCACCAAAGCACCAGTTCATTTGTTCAAGTTTAATAGCTTATTATACCTTTAATTGTAACAGTTATTCCCATACCACTTTAACTTCAGAAAATTATCTCCTATGATGGGTGACTGAAATATTTAGTCACAGAGAAAACACTGGCTGAATGAGATTTGGGAATTTATTGCCGTGTAAATGAGGTCATGAAAGCCTCAAGAGCTCCCTGCAGGATGACTTTATAGGAGAACTGCAAATTTGGAATATACATGCGGGTGATAATGCGAAAGGCACAGAACATTAGACCCAAAACACTGACATGGGATTGTGATGGAAGAACCTGGTGAATTTACTGGAAGATAAACAGGAACAAACTGCATGCAGATTGGCGTAATTATTCAAGAGGGCAAGCGAACATATTTTTAAAAACATTATGATGGAAATGTTTATCTTACCATGTGGATGTTTATAAAGGAACATTTGAATAGACTTCTTCAGACACCAACTTTTAATACAGTAAAGCTCCAGGGTTGCTTTTGCATCTCTGAAAGTGAGCTGGAGCACAGGTAGTGATCCCACACAAAGAACAGACTCACAATCGTAAAAATGTTCTGCTTTTACCATTGCTAAAGAGTCACAGGAATTGATTTCTCAGGCTAATAAATCTCAGCACAAAAAACACAAACCTTTGCTGTGAAGCTTCCTTGGCCTGATGGAATCACTTTGCTTGTCAAGAAGGAATGGGCCCCAACTCCATAAAGCCTCCGCAGGGAGAGTTTATCTGCTTGCCTGTCAGTAGGCCTTGAATGCCAGCTAAATTTACCTTTCAACCCCACCCAGATATGTCTGTGACCACTTCTGCATCATCGTAATCAAATCACACTCCATGCAGAGGGAGGTGATTGACTCTTTCCTAATCAAATCCAGGCAGTGTTCCCTTTCACTTCGTGAACTCCCACTCGTTCCACACAGGGTAGCATCTCCAAAGAAAAAGCAGAGGAGGATATAGAAATAAAGGATAAAAGGAATATGGATAAAGAAAGAATGAAAAAAAAAAGGGCAGCAGACAACAAGGCACAAATAGGCACTTTGAATTCCAAGCTGCACGTTCTGCCTGGACAGGAGCTCACTCCAGAGCTCCTGCTGCTCTGCTCAGTGTCTCTCTCCTAAGCGTTTTCTGGTGTTCATTTGTGTGAGCTCACTGCAGGGGCAGCCCACACCGCCCTGTGAGAGCAGGCAAACACAGGGGACTCCGTGCCTTTCCAGAGCAACACAGCAACAAATGCTGGGGTACAGGGAGGAATTAATACAGGCTTGAACTGTCTGGAGTAAATCAAGGATGATGAGGAGAAAACTAAAGGAGCTCTAAATGCTGTCTTCAGCTCTCCAGTGGAGCAGATGGAGGCAGACTTCCCTCGGGGTGGGGCAGGGGGTTAATCGTAGAAAAGGAATTTTGGCTTGAGCACAAGGGGAAAAATCCCCTCCAGTGCAGGTGCAGGAACTGCAGGGTCACAGTGGAGTATCCAACCCTGGAAGTAGTCTAAATTCAGCTGGACAAAGCCCAGAACAGGCCAGTCTACATTTGAAATTAGCTCTGCTCTGAGAAAGAGACTGAACATCCTGATCTTCAGAGATCACTTAGATTTTGTGACCTGACTGAGATGCTTTGGACCCCTGATGGAGGGCTGGCCCCAGTGTTTTCCATGTGCTGCGTGCAAGCGGAGTTAGAAGGAACAAACTTCTTTCTTCAGGACAAACAAAGAGGTCTCTCCTGAATCACCATCAGGTTTGTACATCTTCCCTCTCCTGTCTCTCTCTTCTCCTCCCCCTCTCTCACGCCCACAGTAAGGAAACGAGTGTCCCTCGACATCAGGACGGTTTTTGTGCTCTGGGGGGGATGTAATTCCAATGGATCACTCTAATTCTTTATCTCTCTCTCTAGCAGAAAGAAGTTATTGCAATAAAGACCAGTTTATGTGCCCACTAGCCAAGAGGCACAAGGTCACTGAATGAAGCAAACCAGGGATGCAGGGACAAAAACTCTGTATCCTCTGTATTCTGCTCCTGCTGTTTCCCTGCTTGCAAATGAGTCAGCAAAGATGACCAATTATTTTTATGTGAAATCAATGACAATCTCTTAACAGGCAGTAAAAGTTTCACAAAAGAACACGAGACACTAACACAAATAGAGGATAAGAGAGATGCTGAGAACACAACTGATCCAAATCTCAGTTACACAAAGGACTTTTTAACTACCAAATGAACTGAAAGCCAGACTCACAGTCGATGTCTGCAATCAGCCAAGAGGGGCCCACGTCTCAGCCTTGTGTTGTGTTGTTGGCACCCAGACTGGCTGCCACATCTTCAGCTGCTGCTGAATGTGCTGGAGCAATTCCGGTGGAACCCCAGACCTGTTAACGTCCGTCAATGTAGCAGCAATTCTGACAATCCCCAGATTGTCCAGAAGTATAAAGCTGACACTGAAACGAAATGCTTTGCAACTATTTGTTTATCAGGATAATCCCCAGTGATATGTTAAAGGACAAAATGAGGTAATCTTCCTCATTCAGTGGCATCTTTCCTTCTCCCTCACCTTCTCACTTCCAGTTAAGGGTTTCCTGAAAAATCTACAAACCCTGTAACAAAAAAACAAACAAAAGACCATAGAGAACTTTCCAGTCTATAAACCAAATGTGTCTGTGGTCAGTTTATCTCCTTCTGGGCACATTACACAGGAAAAAATGCATGATATTAAAGACAAAAGCTGAACATTGAAACTCCAGGGAATCGAGTTTTTAACATTACTAGTAATTAGCCCGAGCTGCTCACTGACTGAAAGGATCAGTGAGGTCAACAGCTTTGCCAGACCTAACAGGACGATTGGCCATTTATACAGGCACTAAGAATTTCCATGGTTCTTCTGACATCATTAGCATTTATAAAGTCTATTAATCCTTGCATTTTGGGTACGACACAGCCACTCACTGCCAAGGGTTGAGAAGGAGTTGGATGACCCTGAGCACCAGAGATACTGAACTCGGCCCAGCCTTTTCTCTTAATTCCAGCACTGGAACTTTCCTGCCCTCACTGAAGTTTGTTTCTGCGAGTGCTGTACCTTGATGGGCTGTAAGAGGGCTTGGGAGTGTAACCAAGTGATAGCAACAGCAGTCAAAGAGGAAAACACAGGCACAAAGTACCCAAAGGGTTGTGTGCCCTCAGGCAGACGAAGGGGACAATAACTTAGCACTGACAAAGCCTTTCTAACTTGTTTTCAAAAAGGACAAGTCACAAAATTACAGTGGAACCTCCTCACCAAGGACACCAGAGGACCAGACTGTTGTTCACACCAAGAGACAGAGTAAGAGGCTTTCCAGAACAAACCAACAACGGACACCCCATGGGTGAGCGGAATTAACATAATCTTCAAAATCCTTGGAATACATTAAAGACATCTAGGAGGTAACAAAAAGGGAAATTGAAAATGAAAATTGAGCTGTAACACAAGGAGCCAGGCATTTATCACTCATACAGAATAACGTGATGCCTTTCAAGTCAGGAGGAAAAGTAGAAAATACATTTTCCACAATTAGCAGCAAATGCCACCACACTGGCATTCACACAGCACAAAAAAGGCACCTTCCATACTAAGCTGTACAAAAAAGAGAATAAACCTCATTTTTCTAGCATCCCGGACCACTAACAAAATTCCCTAGACCTGCATCTGTTTGACAGTGGGGAGATTTCAGCACAAAGGCTGGCCATGTTTACTAAGAGAAAAACAGCTGCAAAAAAGAAGAGCCACAGCAAAACAAGGCTTGTTTCTGAAGTCAGAACAGCGACATCAAATCTCTTCACTGAGAAAACACACTGCTTCCCAAATAAAATCACCCACAATGGAATGAGACTGAAATGGCTGTGCCTGGAGAGAAAGGTTCACACATTGTTCAGCATGACATGCACACAGGCCATCCTTGGATCTGACCCCACTTTTGGTGTAAACAGCAATTTTGAGGGGTTACAGGTACTGAGGTGACCCACAGGAAGCTCTCTGGTCCATTCTGGGGCTGCACTGGGGAGGAAATTAAATGAGAAACACTCACATCCCCTTGAAGTGATTTCCAAGTTACAGCTTAAAGCACGCAAGAAAAAGTGGCATCCAGCATAGCAAGAAAGAGCCAGCATGAACAAACTGAAAATGAGCACCTGCAACACCATCTCCAGATTAACTTCAGAAAGCAAAAGAATTCACGGCAGGAGTCAGTCTGAACAATCTACACATCCCTGACGTAAAACGTCAGGTTTTGCCAAAAAAAATAATGGCATCTGTTCCTAAGGCAGAGAAAACCCAGGAATTCACCATGGAAAATTTCCCTACAGCATGATTATATCGTGTATGTGGCCTGGCCTGGAGTCCTGCTGAGTCTGCCAGCCCTTCCCTTTGGACAGAGCAGCTCCCTCTGTGCAGATCCCTGCCCTGAGACACAGGGGATGGAGAGCAAACTCACTGCTCGTGGCTGTTTACAAAGAAGTTTACAAAAGTACCTGATAAATACTGTTGGCATTGTGCTACGATTCATTTTCTGTCTGTCACAGTGCCTGCCTGAGGCTCGCCCACAAGGCTGCTGGCTGAATCCAAATGACCAGGGACTCCCCAGGACAGAGGCAAAGGGCAGAACCAGGCAACAGGACAGTGCTGGGTAGGTCAGCCGTGGGAGAAAATGGATGACTCCAGCATGAGGTGCCATTACTCCATTTGAACCTAGAATCTGAGCTATGCTCAAATTCACAATATAAATATATCCCTCTAAGATTATCCTTCTAAAATCAAGTTACAGAATCATGGTCCTGCAGTGCCAGAGGATTTGGGCTGGAAGGGATATTATGGACCCTGTCCTTCCCACGCCTGCCATGGGCAGGGACACTTCCCACTGTCCCAGGCTGCTCCAAGCCCCAGTGTCCAGCCTGGCCTTGGACACTTGCAGGGATCCAGGGGCAGCCGCAGCTTCTCTGGGCACCCTGGGCCAGGGCCTGCCCACCCTCCCAGGGAACAATTCCTTCCTAATATCCCATCTATCCCTGCCCTCTGGCAGTGGGAACCATTCCCCCCTGACACTACATCCCTTTACTGCAAACAGTCTCCCTCCATCTTTCTTGCAGGCTCCCTTCAGGTATGTGATTATTATTTATACATGAACATTCAAAAAAGATGGAAATCTACTGGAAATAGGTGCAAAACTGAATATTATCATTGATTCCAAGATCTACAACAATCTCTTACCTGTAAGTCTGCTCACAGAAATGTAAATAAAAAAATATCAGCATGTATGTTAAACCCATATCAAAACTGTTTATCTCTAAAAATTTAAATATTAAAATAATGTGTCTATTATAGGACAGATACTTTGTGCAAATAACTGCATGGATTAAATCTTAAATTCAAATAATATTCTGAAGTTACAAAACGTTTAAAAAGAAGCTTCACAGAAATTTTCAATGCAGTTCACATATCTTCTCTCCAAATGCAGGCAGTATTGAAGACACAGGAAATCATGCAGGTTTAAAATTACCTACTTCCTAAAGATCTTTC
The DNA here is from genome assembly GCA_013397935.1 of Dasyornis broadbenti. NCBI lineage: Eukaryota > Metazoa > Chordata > Aves > Passeriformes > Dasyornithidae > Dasyornis > Dasyornis broadbenti. Next base: position 245,826 of record VZRN01005247.1, read on the forward strand.
TTCTCCAAGTCAAATAATTAGAGGCTGGCTAATCTTCAGAAACAAGAAATACTTCTCATCTTACATCCCACTACTTAGTCAGGGTAAAACCTGATAATGTTCTGTACTTCTATTCCTTTAGTTGCTTTTCTCAGAACAAAAGGATTCCATCATTCAATAAGTAGTATCAAAAAGCAGATGGGAAGATCTGCAGTATTATACAAGATACAGGAGAGGCTGAACTAGCTGTAAACAATGAAAGGGAGATTCATTCTCTCTGGGGAAGTGACAAAATAGGCGATTTATGGTGGGATTCGTCCCTTCTGATGTTAAATTAGCTCACCGTGGGGGTCTGCATCTGAATCACTGTTCTGGAGACACTGTAGAGTCAGTGAGTATAGGTGGTTTGGTTTGGTTTAAAAACCAAACACAACAACAAAAACACATCCCCCTTGTAAGCTGAGTCAGACTCTTGTCTGGGCTTTTGGCATGAATCACCAGGAATTGCAGAACCTGGCGGCATTATCTCTCAAAGTCACTTATAAACTGTACCTTTAAACCGATTAACAGGAAAGCAGAGCAGGCTGGTCTATGGAATGCAGCCCCTGCACCACTCCACATCCCACACAAGTCAGAATTTATCTTCAGTCACTGAGTCTGCACTAAAACCTTTCCAGAAAGGTTTGTTACACAGATTTCCTTCCCTACAGTCACTGATTTATCTGCACAATGGAGCAGGCCTTTTATCAGCTGTGTGATCATTTATAGGTTAATTATGAACTAACCTAAAACTTAATCCTTTGAATTCCATTGCATACAAGACACTTTCCCTTTTTGCTCGGCAAAGGTTTATGAACTATTGCAAGAAAAACCATTATTATAGTAATTAGGAATCCTCTATGAATTAAGATCTCTGGAACACCCTGTAATCCTTTCGCAAGCTAAACAAGTTTTGATTGTGTTGCACTCGTATTTTGACTCTTAGGCAGGAAAAGAAACCCTTAATCTCCTTGTGCCCCAGGGAGCCATCCTTGTATCCTGATACTTAGAATGGGCTCAATCTGTCTGAGCGTTTTAAAATGTATTAGGGAATGAGGTAATCTGATCCTGAATCCAGATTTCTCTTCACTGTTATTTGCAGTCAGCACCGGCAGGATAAATCCACAGACATCCTCCCCTCAGGAACATCCAGGGACAGCGCTCTCATCTGTCCCCAGGCACAATTACATCGAGCTTGTTTAGGGTCCCTCGGATCACTGGGGACTCCCCTCACAACAAACATTTCCCATTCTCTGCTCCAGCTGTGCAGCTCTTCTTCAGGTCAGTTTTCCCACTCTATGACAAGAGGCAGAGTCTGCTAAGAGAAAACTTGGTTTGGTTCAATAGCTGGAAGCAGCTTTCCAAATTTATTATATGCCACAGACCGTATGGCAATGCTTCACACACAGAGACCGTGACAGCTTCGTGTGCAGCATCCAAGCTTATTCCTGGGACAGCTCGGGGGTTCTTTTCCCAAAGTGCTCTCTACAGAGTAGAGTTAGAATTTAAGGCTGACTTAAATGGTGAACTCAAATTCAGGAGTGGGCCATCAGAAGTCACCGTGTAGATGAAGCCAGTACTCAATTCTAGAAGCCTGACAGCACATCCCAACTAAATGCAACCCAGCTCTGTGGGAGCCTGCCCAAGGACAGAGTAGCCAGGAATTCAGTGATTCCCTGGATCTCTGCATGTCGTACACTGTGTGAAGGAGGTTTTCCTACGCACCCACCCTCTTCAGACCGGTGGAGGTGCGGTCACATCACAACCCCCTGGGAAAGGGCGGGAAGGGGCAAGATCAGCCTGGTTGTCCCAACAGTCCGTACCTTAGATGAAGAATAAAAGCAGAGGAACTTCAGCATCTAGCAGGAAATGTGATTACAGCATCACGCCTAATAATCATCCTTGTTATTGGAAAACTCTCAAAAGAAGCAGCTTTCCTAGGATTTCTGAGTCAGGTCATTTCTCAGTGACACTGTGCATGACACTACAGGCATAAAAACACCATCTTCCACCCATTTCATTTTGCTCCACTTAGAGAAAATGCAATCAAAATTACATTCAAGTACTACCTATGAAGGAGACCTTTTTGTTCTCAGCTCCCAAAATGCTGGCACCGGTAAGGCTGACCCCGGAAGTCTGTGCAGCCCTGGCCGTGTGTCTGTTCAGTGGCACCGTGCTGCATCCTGGTTGAACACGGCAAAAAGCGTGTCAGTGACGCAGCTTCAAAAAGTCCCCTCCTAGGCCCCACTCGCAGTGTCTGAGACAAGTGGCGGGTTTTTCTGGCTCTCGGCTGGAGCCATACATATGTATCTGTGGACAGAATTTAACAGCAGCAGCAGATCAAAAGAGCAGTTTTGAGAAGTTTCCTGGGAAGTGATACAAAAGGGAGAGTAAAATAAACCAAACACCATCAGCAGGATACCTTTCTTTATGTGGTGCAAATGTAGAGCAATTCCCAATCCAACAGGTACCCATGTGGAGAGGGAGGCTTGAGGACTGCAAAGGAAGCTCGTTGAATAATAAGTGCCTCATTGAAACGACAGGAAATGCCAGGGCACATTAAACAACGTTCAGGTGTATAAAGGAAAATAAGAACCTTAATAAAAACAGATTCACACGGATGTAAAGCAGTTGTACTAGGGAGGTGAACGGGTAGAATATTCAGTGTCTACAAACAAGTCACGGCCACAGCAGAAAAGCGCTTAACTCTTCCCGCCTGAAAGAATCACCCCCGCAAACACCTCCAGTGAAACACCTGCAACCGAGAGAAGGGACCTGAAACACCTCACCCTCACCCCCATTGACCAGGGTTTCTCACACACCTTCCCTCCATGCCAGGCTGATTTTCCCCAGCAGAATTGTCTCCTAAAAAGTGTAATAACGAGCCATAATCACCTCCTTAAGTTTCCCAGGGACAAACCTCATTTATTGGTGAGTGACATGTAAATGTAGGAAAACGGTTTTATAAAACCCAGAAGATGCAGCAAAACAAATGGCTGAGGTGTCTATTACATAAAATGATAGAGTACTGCTTAATAATTAAATAACTCATAGAAATAGTTAATGGTGGCTCAAGTCACATCTGTAATTTTTGCCCTTGTTCTACTCAGACACTGTACTACACTTAAAAAACTCCTAACAGCCATTTACATTTTGCCCTGTCACCAATCAATCCTATTTAACTTAAAAAGGCTTTGGAGAATGCCGTCATTTGCCTGTGATGGAGTGGTCAGACATCTGAACAGGATCCATTAGCAATCTGCTGAAATACAAAAGGCTGCAAGCGTTCCCCAGCCATCACTCTGCCATCACCGTGCAGCAAGATGTAAAACAGTCAGCAGCAGCAACAGCCTGGCAGGAGCAAAAGCTTAATGAAAACACAAACTCTGCACTAGGTGTCACAATGAATAATCCAGAATTATGAAGAATGACAAACACAGAGTGTAAGAAACATGTTCAACACACGCTTCAACTCTACTTTGGTGTTGTGTGACTCTTGGTGTTAAGCAGAGCTAATAACTAATACAGCAGTTATATCACGCCAGGATTCCATGAAAATTTTCATTATAAATGGAAAAGGCCCCAAAACATAATAACTAAAATGGAAAAGGCCCCAAAACATAATAACTAAAATGGAAAAGGCCCCAAAACATAATAACTAAAGAGCAATTAAAGTTACTTGATTAATTTATTTTCCATTTACAACTGCAATTCATCTCAGAAGCTTAGGGTTGTAGCATGTGCTCTTGTAAGTTTTATTCCTGGAGAAAGTTGTTAGTTAGGCTGTTGCTTCCCTCTGTGGTTTTGGTGGTGAATTTCTTGACAGGAGTTTTCCAGCTCTCTGGTAATTGAGCCGAAACCCTTTGCTTCCTCTCCTCCATCTTTTGCCTCTGCTCCTTGTCTACTCTCCCTTTTGTCTCTGACACCTCACATTTTGTCTCTCAGAGTGAGCATCAGGCCAGGACACAGCAACCACAACATTCTAGGACTGGGGATGAGGCAGAGGGTACCCAAGTGTCAGCCAGAAAACCCCAAATTTCAGCCCTGGGTCACAGCCAGGAGGGAAGGCCAGGCTGGAACACGGCACCAGCAGAGTAACCAAGAGAAATACAACAGAACTTCACAGCAATGATGCACCAATTTCTGTCTTATGATACACCCATGTCTGGCTTATCAGTGTTTGGATTGGGGTGAAAAACCAGATGCTTCTGATCCTTATTCACCATCCAATTTTAATGCTGTCACAGCCACCAGAGCACAAAGAGTTGTGTGCAGTAGAACAGGCATGTCTCATGTTCCCAGACCAATAGCCAAATGTATTTTCCACGTAAATCTCACATGTCTGTCAAAAATATAAGTCCACAAATCATATATTTACAGTCATGACGCTGTTTTGCGGCATCAAGGGATTTTGTACCTGGGCATCCCCATTCGTCCGTGTGGCACAAACAGCAAACTTCCCTGACCTTCTGCAAGGGGTTAAATGGCACCGGATCTGTGGAACACCTTCTGCCAGATCTGACTGGGCTCTGCTTCCCTCCTAAAACACACTCAGGGTGCCAGGATGGCCAAACCACAGCCGAGAGGAATTTCCTTAAAAACCGGGTTCTTCACACTGAGTTCTTTGTAATAGCTGAGGATGTTCCCTGTTCCATCAACCTCAAATCCAGAGGGACACAGTGGCTGCGCCTCAGCTGGGCAACTCCATTGACACAGGAACCAGTACAGCAGTAATCTGACCAGCACGGAAAAAGCTCATCTAAAGGCTTCCAAATCTCTCAAGACAGATAGACAGATATTGATTTAAAAAAAAAAAATACCACACAACACAAGAGTTTGAGCTACATCCACCTGAAAAGCACAAAATGATCGTCAGTCATGTCTTCCAAAAATAACAATATTGCCATTTTATTTCCACCTTTCCTGAAGAGGTACAGTAAGTCCACACAAATATGCAGCTACGAATAAAAGAACTCTTCTCACCTCAGCATTCGAACTGAACTGCCATATCAAAAGGAGGCTGGAACTTGCTACACTGACCATAGATCAGGGCTTTTCAAATTTTTGGTGAGAACACTGTGAAGTGTTTTTCCATGGCCACTTTTCACAAACCACTCGCTGTCTTCATCAAGTTTTTTCACGAAAACAACAAGAAATTGCTTTCCCCTGAGACACAGCTTTGAATTGCTTTGTACTGTCTTGATGATGTCCTCTGGGAATGACTGTCTTTAGACATACTGCTTAGAATAATATAGCAGGGGGGTTCAATATGGGTGCCAAAATTTAGGCAATCAAGTAATCAGCCTGATGTTTCAAAAGGCTATGTACCAACAGCTCATTTTGAAATTACCTCTGAAAAATGTGGCAATTTCAGGTCATAGCAATGAAAAAAAATGTCAGTTTACTCCCATGGAAACAGAATAGGTCTTTATTTAACTACGTGCATTTTAACGTTGTGACTGAACATTGTTATCTGTGGCTGAACATTGTTATCTTCTGGCAAAAAAAGTACTTAAAGCGCCATTAAATTTATTTTCCAGAAGTTTTTCTTTTTAAACAGACATTTTAAAGAGCATGCAGTCCTTTTAAAGTGTGTCAACTACGCAAGCAGTAGTACTCAACAGTGGGCTTTTTAATTTTAATTTACTTAAGAGGGCAGTTTGCCTCCTCTTTACAGAAGAAGTACATGTATTTTTCATTTCGCTTGTACCAAAATGACCTTCCAGCTCCTTCATGTCTTAATGTCCCCAAATCCTACTGCATCAACCTAATATCAGGCAAGGACCATGGTTGTCTCTTGAGCATTTAAAAGCCACAAGACTCCAGCAGTGCATGTAACCTGCAATCACCGTGGCTGGCACACAGGATCCCCTCAGCCGCACAGGGCCTTGGCAAGAGACCATACTGGGAGCCTTGGAAACAGGCTGAGAAATGGTCTGCACAGCCCCACTTCCATTTAATCCCATCTTCTGCTTTTCCAAATGGATTGTCAACGGCTCGATACTGTCCAAATCTACTGAGGGGTTTTGTTGAATGAATGAGGCTTGCAGTACAGTCCAAGAAAATAACTAATATTCAATTAACCCAAAGTGTCCAAGACAGAGGATATAAAATATGTATGGCACTTGAATGCCTTTACAGCTTCCCCTGCCAGTGGCATCAGTCGTTCTCTGATGCTGCAGGACTCCAAGATCTTGAGCCTACATATCCTACTCATGAGGCAGAAAGTTTCCCCTTAGTCTCAGAATCCTGCCAGGACAGGTTGTGACACAGAACTGTCCAAAACAATACAATCTGGCACTTAAATACTACCCATTAGTTTCCTTCCAGAGACAGAATTCCGTGTAGTAAGGTATGACCGGGAGAATAAATCTTCAGAGCTGTTTCAGATAAAATAATTAAAAGTCTTTAGGTACCTCTCCCAGATTCCTCAGTCTCATTAATCCGTAGGTAATATAAATTTGAGAATAAGCTTCCTCTGATAAGTTTTGCAATTCTGTGTGCTGCAGAATATGTGACTCATTCAGAGCTTCATGAGCCACTGTGGGAGACAGAGACATAGAGTCCAAAAGCTCTATGGTGGTGGTCCAAAAGCTCATCTGGTGGCTCTGCTTCACCTGCCAGCTTCACACCAGACCCAGCAGGGCTTACCCAGCCGGCTCTGATCCTTCAGGGCTGTGTGTTTTCCTAGGCTTTTCCCAGGAACAAAGCAGGAAGGCGGACTGTGGATGTGGGGGGAGATGGAAATGTTCATCAAGCCTCAGCTTCTTACCCAGCACAGATCTCTTGTGAGGAAGGAGGACTGGGAGGCAACTGGGAATTATCTTCCTTCTTTAATTCCTCCTCTGAAAGGTTCTGCCTGAGCTGCTTCTAAAGACTTACTCAGAGGATGAGGGAGAAAAGAAAAAGGCATTGGCTGGAAAAGCATGGGTGCAACATCCCCGGAGTGATTTTAAGCTGGGAGCTGGGGGTTTTTGGAGAATAAGGCTCCTTTAGAGAAAGTAGGACTCTGCCAGAGGAATGCCTAAGACATGCCCATCCCCAAACCTGTGAGGACATGCCATGAAACACTGGCATTCTGAAACACGCAGGAATTTTCAAGGAGCCCAGAAGAAACAGACTTTCTGTGGTGGCTAGGCTGGCTGCTATCCTCTCTGGCAGCAGAGACAGCCAAATTAATATTGCAAGCGATGCATTCCTCAGAAGAAGCACTAGGCTCAGAGTATTTTTCTATTTGAAATACATATATACGCTTCACTAAGTTTTTAATGAACATATTTGGGCCAGCTCTTGAGAAAAGCTGAATATTTTTGCCCAGCAACGGCAATTAAAATTCAGTCCATGCGGTTGATGGATGTTCTATCCATTTCTGCTCCTCGATGACTGACAGAAGGAGCTCCTGAAGAAACCTGTCGGTCAGGCAGAGAAAGAGGTTTGGAAAATGGGAGTACCTTCTTTGGTTCCAGCCCAGGCACTGATGTTCAGAGTTTATGGCTTGGAGGTTTTCCTTCACGCTAACACAACCCGAGCAGGCATTTGTTGGCTGTTGCCATAGCGACGGCAGGCAGGGAATGTTCCGACAGCTCAGTGCTTGGCACAACGTCGCCTCTTTAGCTTGCTAACAAATGTCTGATTAAACATTCATGTTCCCCCAGACATCCAATCCATATGGATGACTGACTTCATAAGCACTTGACCCAAATCCTGCTTCCTTACGTGGGTGAGGTACGAGTGAGATGGTGGGGAAAGGACCTGTCACAGCACAGCTTTGCTGCTACCAGGCACGGCTCTTATTTGGAAACGAAATGAACAGCAGGCATGGGATCAAGCTCTTCTATCTGCTTGTACTACTCGAGTGACACGTGTCTTACAGTCTTCGTGATACTCACAGCCAGCCACACTAAAGGGTGCTGAAATCAGCATGGATCACAAGGAAAATATCTTTTAGGAAGGGTCATGACTGTTTCCTTGACTTTCAAGGGGGTCTCTGTCCCTCAGTGATCTCCTGCTCCACACAAGAGATGAAGATCTTTTCTCTGCTGGAGCTGCCAGAACAGGCGCTGCCTCTCCACTTTGAACAGCTCAGACTGCGGGATCCTCCCCATCCTCCCCCTTCACACAAATCCTCCCCCTGCCCCTCCAAGGATCACACATCCATCTCCTGCCCCATCCCTGTGGGAGAGGGACGGAAGCTTTGGCCAGGGCAGCGGAATGCCAAGCACAAGGTGTTGCCCCTCGCTGCCTCCCGGGCTGGGATGAGGACGCCACGCGTGTGCTTGCAAGGAACTCACATTTGTGTGCTGGAAGCTGGGGTTACAGCGAGAATGTGTGGCACCGTGGGAAAGGATCAGGGGCAGCAGCACAGAGGGAGCACAAAACACTTTCTGGAGATACTAAAATTGGTGCCTCATGTCTTGAGGGGTTGTTGATGGTGGTTTTTTGTTCCTTTGTTTTACCTTTAGGATTTCATGTTAGCGATGCACTACCCTGTGCTGGGAGCGGCTGCACAGGCCCCTGCAGAGATGCTCCAAGGGCTGAACTGAGACCTTGGTTAAGCCACTGAACACGCTCTCCTAGCGTGCAAAAAAATGTTCTTTTGGTCCTTTCCACAGTAACAGGAAACATACTCGTTACCACCTTATTTCCTACCCTAGCACAGAAGAAGTTAAAGCCACACACAAGAACAGAAGAATTTGTTTATGGAAAGTTTATCCTATGTTCATGCACATTATCCAGGAATAACTCAGGGAAGTGAAGATCTATAGGAGATTTAATCTCATTTTCATCTCATATTGCTTGAAAGACCCCTTCTGTCCTTTCCTGCTAGAGGCCGTGCTACCCAGCCTTGGCTGTGGCACTGTGGTGGTCACAGGGCTGCTAAATCCCAAACCTCTACTCAGCAGCACTCTGGGCGTGTTAGGATCCATGTGTGATAGCAGAGCTCCAGAATTCTGCTGCTGAACTCCTGTGAAACCCCAGCTGACAGGACTTTCCTGCCTGGTGCTGGACTCTCACAGCCTCAGCAGCAGGAGGAACATCTACAAGCATGGCTCATGTGAATACTCGTGCAATAATCAGCATCACAAATTAGAGGCTGGGTTTTGTCCGCAGGTTCTAAAACCAGCATTTATTCAAATCAACTTCTGTGACTCTCCGTGATCTTTCACAGCCCCTGTGAAGCTTTAGAGCAATCTCCCTCTCAGTGGGATACAGATGTCCATTTTGGCTTGGGCTTTGCCAGAGGACACCCAGCAGCCCGGCAAAGAGAGTCATCCCACTGCCTCCAGCCCAAGCACAGCTCCCAGGAATTCATGGACACAAGTCACATCGGCCATAAAATGACTCACAGCAGCAAAGGGTATTGAAAAACCTGTGTGGCAGCCCTACACCTAGAGGACTGTAGGGTAGAACTTTAAAATAAGTGTTGATTTTCCCTTCAAACGGAATTATTTTCTTCTGGACGGATGCAGGCTTTGAAATCATTGACCATGGAAATGTCTGGTGTTATCTGTTAAAAGCCTAAACTTTCCCTCTTCCCTCCAGATTGTTTTTATAAATACACCAACAGAAGGGTTTTGTCTGCTTCGATATGAAACCACACAACTCTGCCACTTCTTTTGGAAGAGGTTGTAACTGAATTCATTTAGTACCAATTTGCTGAAGAACACTGAAAAATTTACAATCCCTCACCATGAAAAGCATTTTAAAATAAATATATGAAGCCATAGAATGGAGCACCTCAGAGACAAGACTCAAACCATGGCCAAGTTTAGCCACCAGGAGCTATGGAAGTCACAGAATCAGTAAGAACAGCAGCTTTCAGCCATCTGGGGAGAGCATAACATGCAGGGGTTTTAAAAGCTGAAGTTCAGCCACTTCAGTAACTCTAATAGAACACTAAATCAGATAAAATTACGCTTACAGTTCAGTTCTACGCACATTAAAAAAAAAAAAAATCCATATTTTCCTATTCTGTGTGTTTCTGTCTCAACGTGACTTAAAAGAAAGGAAAGCACTGAAAAAAGTGGTTGACTCTAAGCCCACTCCTTCTGTGTATATACACGTCCTGCCCATAATTATTACAGTTATGTATCCAGTTTTTCCCAAGTGTCATTTCTGACGGGTCCTTCAGAAGGCTTCCATACCTTTGCTGGCAGGTGACTCTTTATTCCCCTTTTCGCCCTGAAGGTCAGAGACTCCATTTGAAGAATTTGTAATGAAAACACATTTAAAGAATGCACAATTCTTGGTGCTCCAACGTGCTGCTCTCCAGCCTCTTGCTGACAGGTGGTATTAAAATCCTGAGGTGCCTCTTGTGTCAGGCAATTGAGAGGCAAGGCAGGCTCAACAACCAGAGCAAGGAGACAGAAGCAGTTCTGAAAACATTAGAAATCCCAAAAAACTCTCAGGAGATTCTGACTATCAATCGCAAAAAAAAAAAAAAAAAAAAACCAAAAAACCCCCAAAAAAAAAAAAAAAAAAAAACCAAAAAACCCCCAAAAAAAAAAAAAAAAAAAAACCAAAAAACCCCCAAAAAAAAAAAAAAAAAAAAACCAAAAAACCCCAAACCAAAACAAACAAACAAACAAAAAAAAAACCAAACAAAAACCAGAATAAAACAAACCACAACATTTTCAGACAGGTCTCAGGCTCAATAACACAAGTATGTGAAAAACGTTAACAATCTGCTACCCCATCATCTGTCAGCAAACATGGGGGACAGAGCTGGGGGGAAATGAGGGTGAATTTCATGAGACATAATAATTTGGCAAGTGAAATATGACTTAGATTGTGATGAATACCCATGTCTGCTTCTGCCCTCTTCTTTTCTTGTCTTTAGTCACCAATCCCAGTGTGAAGGCTTATGCTTGTTGTTCTTCTGAGCTGTCCTGGGAATAACCCCAGCAGTGAAATCCTTGTTCCATTCCTTCCGCTCAAGATCTGTTAATACCTGACCTGCTCCCAGAACTAACTGGGCATTTCTACCTGGACGTAAATTAAAACCTCACTTCTTAAAAACAAGCTGGGGTTTTTCCAAGGATTTATGTTGAAGGAGCATAGAGTAAAATACAAAACACTCAACTCAGGCCAGACCAACAGGCACCCAAATGTCCCAAGAACACAAAGGTGAGAAACATCAGCTCTGAGAGGATCTCGCTCTCCAGGCTCCCTGCTCCTTCCCTTCCACATCAAGATGTGAACAGGGAACTGCTCATACTCACCATGGAAGGCACTGGTTGGCAGCAGCACAGAGACCTCAGCTTCCCAGAGAGGGGTCCAAAACAGGAACAGAGCTGGACATTTGGAAAATTGAGGCTTAGCTATGTTTATTTAGTAACTGGCACCTAAACCTATGAAAATGTGTCATGAGCACTGATACAGCTCCAAGCACAATCCACCTCCACTGCCAAAGGGGACTTTCAGAACCATCTATAATACAAATTAATCGTTATTATTTTTAATGCATATAAATTGCCTTTTAGACCCTCAAAGTAGCTCAGTAAAAATAAATTAAACATTAGCATATTTCTTACAATTAGATTCTCATCACATTGCTAATCATAGTCATTCCAGTGAATAGGGTTATTTGAATAATCTTAGTTGCATTTTTGTATTGAAAGAGAGACAGGACAAAAGAGAGTTTCTGTTAGAACTGGGGAAGCCATAAAAAATGTATAATTAAGTATTTCGCAACTGCTCAGTATAAACAAAAGTAAAAACAAAATGATGGGTTCTTACTTGGAAGTGTTGTCAAAATATGACGGTATTTTAATTAAAGACTAAAATCAATCTGTGTGAAGAGAGAGTTGAAGGAAACTGGCATAAGATATTAGAACTAAAAGAAATAGAAGTACAGATATAAATTTGCAGTAAATCCTTGACTATAACATTGTATATGCTGGAATATAGAATATTTTCCTAAACCTATGGACAGCTCCAAGCTGGGATGGGCTGTGAACACTGGGGAGTACGAGAACAGAATTCAAAATCACAGATGAGGGAAGTGCTCTGAAATCAAAGAAACTAAATTCAGTGTGAAACAAAACTCCCAAAGCAACCAAATTCCCAAACTCTCTCCAGAGAAAAACCCATTTGGGGGAGGAAAACCAAAGCCCAAATAAACTGAGGATTACATGGTGGATTGCAAAACTTGATACAGTAATTATACCACTAAATAAATTCATGCACAGTGATGATGATGAAGCAATGCTCAGGCTGTGATGCATTCACTGAAAAGCTGGATTCTCTCCCCTTGCTCCACCAGGGCTTCAAAAAAAACATTTTGGAGAACAATAGTGCCATAAAATTATAAACCAACTGGTCCAAAGGAACCATCTAGAATAACAAAATTATTAGGAAGCATGATTCATGACCAAAAAAAATAAAATAATAAAAGAAGATTAAAGATGAGTATGGCCTTCTCCGAATGCTTAGACGATGACAAGGATGCTGGCAATCAGCAGTCCTCTGTGATGACTCTGCTGATGACAGAGAAAAAGTCTCAATGTACTTCAATATGAGTAAAGAAAACCTTGTTAAACCGACATGGTGAATGTCTCAATCCAGAAAGGTGGCGAGACTTCCTGCACTGCAGGATTCTAAAAAGAGATTTGATAAACACCTTTATTGAAAAGAAACTCCTGGCTGTGAGGGTGGTGAGGCCCTGGCACAGGTTGCCCAGAGCAGCTGTTCCTGCCCCATCCCTGAAAGTGTCCTAGGTCAGGCTGGACAGGGCTTGGAACAACCTGGTCTTGGATTCCAGGATAAACAGAAAAAAAAGCTAGGACACAGTTTCTTAGCCACCAGTTCACAGGCTGCTGGCATCGACACAAACTTCTAAGGAGTAATCCAGACCGTTTTCAAGTAGTAAACTCTCTACAGTGGAACGCCCTCTTGTAACAAGACAGTGGCTGGTAGCTGGAAGCAGAAGGACACCTGGAAACTCATGGGGTAACTCATTTCTGACCAGATCCAAATTGAGAAGCTCAGAGACTTCTGGGCCAGTGAACACTCCTGATTCTTAAGACACCCAGGAGAATTTTCCTTTTTACAGCTATTAAATAACTGTGCATGAGGATTGTGTTAAGCAAGCGGGGACCTTTGTATGGTTTTAACATAAGAGGGGATTAAAGTCCCTGCTTCTGCTCTGAATAACACAAGGCATAAATATTTAGAACATGTTTCTTCTCAAGCCATTTATACTCTCCACTTTTATCTCTCCCCTTCAGTATTTTTAGAAAATCTAAGTCTCAGAAAGAAAAATCTTGTTTGCCTTCTGTGCCAGTGTAGATGCAGGAGCTTTAATATTATACTTTCTAGAGGGAAATGGTTGAGAGAGACAGATGGCCCATTCTGCCAGAATTGCAAACAAAACTCAACTCTTCTACCTGAAGGATTTTCAGCATCTGGAAGTTAAACCATTTAAGCTACAAGATTTTGAAAAGTGAATGTGAACTAGGAAATTTTTATAATGTTAAACTTCATTTAAAGTGAACACATCATTTATGATCATATAAACCAAGCATGAGATGGGAGAATGAGGAACAAGCCAAGGAAAAATCTTGTCTCACTCAAAAATGGGCAAGCAGATACAGATATTTCAAGGGGGTAGGATGGCAGCCAGGTGATTTGACTTCTCAGTGTGTAATCATAGGATAACAGATGGGTTTGGGTTGAAAGGGACATTAAAGCTCATGCAGTGCTACCCCGTGCCACGGGCAGGGACACCTTCCACTGTCCCAGGCTGCTCCAAGCCCCAATGTCCAACCTGTCCTTGGACACTGCCAGGGATCCAGGAGCAGCCACAGCTTCTCTGGGCACTCTGGGCCAGGGCCTGCCCACCCTCCCAGGGAACAATTCCTTCCCAATATCCCATCTATCCCTGCCCTCTGGCAGTCGGAAGCCAATGCCCCTTATCCTGGCACACCAGACCCTTCCAAACAGTTTCTCTCCGTCTTTCTTGAAGCTCCTTCAGGCACTGGAAGGCCACAATGAGGTCGCCCCAAAGCTTCTCCTCCCCAGGCTGAACAATCCCAGCTCTCCCAGCCTTTCCTCCCAGCAGAGCTGCTCCATCCCTCTGCTCATCCTGGTGCCTCCTCTGGGCTCTCTCCAGCAGCTCCAGGTCCCTCCTGTGCTGGGCCCCAGGGCTGGGGCAGCTCTGCAGGTGGGGTCTCACCTGAGCAAGGGGCAGAATCCCCCCCTCCCCTGCTGCCCATGCTGGGGGCTCAGCCCAGCACGGGGGGTTTCTCTACTGATTTCAATCCATACCCACAAAATATTGCTTTTCATCTCTTTAACACTCTTTACACAGCAGCACTAGAGCTGAGTTTCTTACCCTACTGCATCTCCTCTGTATTGGACCTTCTCTCCTCAATGCCCAAGCAAAGTGCCAGCATTTCTTGTTTTAAGTGCTTCCTCTAAACCTGTGCAGAGGTTTTTTTCTTTTTTTTTTGGAAACCCCAGAGATTCAGAGCGGACAGAATGAGGAAAAGGCCTTCATCACACCACTTAAGCAGGCAATCACCTCCATTCTTATGATAAATGGGAGAGGACCAGTCCACACTGTCGGCATCAGAGGACACCTAACCAGCCCTGCAGGGCTTGCAGCTCCCTCTGTCTCGCTCCTCTCTGCTCAGGGACAGAACCAGCTTTTCTTGCTGCTGATTGATCTGGTGCCACCAATTTCAAATGGGTGTTTCACTGCTGCAAAGGGAGTGTAAATGCAGCATGAAATCAGAAGAGGCAATGCCTAACTCGACACTTACTTTTGTGCCAGTGTAAGTGGCCAGCTTGACAGGAATACAGCAAAGGAAAATGCAGTCCTCTTACAGTCTCCCAACTTCTCTTATTATCCAAAAGGCAAAGAGGGCCATCCAGCAGTGGTTTTGCAACGACACAGCGTTTGGCAGTCTATAATCTTAAGTGACTTCCACCTCTCCCAACAACACAACTGCTTTTCTGTGAGAGGATGCATCACTATTCCCTTTAATCCTGGCAGGGAAGGCAGACTCAGTGGCACTGGCACTGCAACATCTGCTTCCTGGGCATTCCCAACACTCGCAGATTCCTTCAGAGAGCAGCCCCCTGGGGCCGTTCACATGAGTTCTTGGCTTTGCCTTTGCCACTATTCTGTCTGAAAGGTGACAAATATCAAAGAATATTCTTCATTGCGATTTAGATCCCTTTAACTACTGATGGCAAATGCAAGAGGGTTTTTCGGTTGGTTTTATGTGTGATACAGCTCCATCTACAGTGAAATGCAGCTGAGACTCAGCTAAAAATCACCGAGGACGATGGTACATTTGAGCAGAAGGCTGCTCTCACAAAACAGAACATATTTATCAATTGTCACAGTACTGTCACATAAAATACCAGTAAGCATCTGGATCTGTTTAACTTTTGACTATTTATTAAATACATTAAAGTACAACACAGAAAAAGCTTCTGTTTTATGAGAGGAATTTGCATTTGGCTAACAAAACAAGCTTTTCAGACCCGTAGTGAAACAAAAAAAAAAAAAAAAAAAAAACCCCAAAGCCACAACCCCAGCAATAATATGTAAGTGCTGAAATTTCTTCGTCATACCAATCCTGGAAAAATTGTCTTTTGATGATAGCTTAGCAGAGCTAAAACTTTATTTTCAAAACACTAAATCACACAGGTGATAGATTGGCAAGGAAAGAAAAAAAATCACAGAAGGAAAATTATAGATTGTTTAGCAGTGGTGCCTGGTGATTTTTTGCCTTTTCCTTTTTTATATACTTTTACATATTCCCTGTATTCTTAGCATACATATTTGTAGTTTTTTTAGCCTGATATTGTAGCATCGCTCTGGTATTCTGCTAGGCAGGAAGACCAAACATCCTGGAGGCCTCTCAGCTGGAGGCCAGCAGCCCCGATGCTATCTTGGTTCTCTATAGAAACCAAAGTTTCCATCAAGGTTGAAACCTTCTCTCTGGATCATATTCAGTAAACAGGGTTCAAGCCTCATCTGAGGGGGGAGACTTTAGAATAGGGGGGCACCACTTCATTTGTTAAGCCTCTCTTTGGGGAATCCTTGTCCGATATGCTAATTTGCGAGGTCTATAAAAATTGTACACGCGTTACGCGGGGTGTGCGTTTCGGCGTTTTCCACTTTGGCGAGTTGTGCACCATAGGACCCTATTAAATACCAAGGTAAAACCCTTTAATCCCTTTAACTGTGTCTGGCTCATAATTCTAGGACCAGAGAAAAAGGCATCCGTGAAATGACAAACAATAGATTTTCCTTTCTCAAAATCTCATCATTTTCCTTCTGATTTTAATGAGATAATAATAAGCATAGGAAATATGAATTTACATAAATGGAGAGTAGAGACCAACAGTTAAAACAAAATCAGAAACTTGCTAAAATATCCTGTTATCTTAATTAACTTTCTTTTTAGCTCCTATTTGAATATCTGGAAAAATAGCTTTCAACAGTGAGTGACAGTATTGTAAAAACATACAATAATACACTACAACATACAATCTGATTCCCTTCTACCTAAAATGACTAGAAAAGCTTAAATCCAGTACAAAATGGTTATATAATAATTCTATAGCAAAACGATCAGTGCAAACAGCTACTGAGCACACACAGCAATAAAGGCACAGAACTGTAATACAACTTGGTACCTTAACAAACCGAACCAGATTGACTAAGAGCACTAAACCCGAACTGGTTTGTCATTTATGGCTCTGGCATAGAGGGAAGAACTCAAATACAGGAATTTCCTTTCCACTCACATCCACCTTTGCCACAGGGCTGGAGTCTTGGGTTATTCCCCAGGAAAGCAGCTCGTGGAGATGAACTGCTGCACGGCACAATCTCCCTGGTCACATCTCACGCTGGACCCCACGGCCTTTTCCCTTCCCAGTACAGCTCAGCAGTTCTCCCTCTCCCCTCCAGGCACATCCACAGCCTTTTTGAGGGGAAAAGGGGGATCATTCCCTGGCCTCCCTGCACCCTGATCTTCATCCAAAGGATGTGAGCAGGTAACAGCCCCTGTTCTCAGCTTGCCTGGCTCATGACATGAAGATGGGGAAGGTGGGGGGGACACTGGCAAAGTAAGAGTCTCCAAAACGCTGTAGTTGGAAAACTGCAGCCAAAAAAAGCCCTTCTCTTGCCACCTTACGATGCCCTCTCAGAGAAGTTCCTGTGTCCTTTGTATGAGGCTTTGCTTTTTAGCATAGGCTTAAAGCCACCACATGAAGAAATGTAAAATTCCTGCAAATATCCTTCAGGTTTTATAATCATTCTGGAAAATGCAATTTGATATTTGTAATTACACATCCCAGACATAGCAAGAATAATGGTAAAACCCCTTTCACTTAAGTTAATGGAGCTGGTGATATAATCATGTCATTAAGCCAGTCTGGCTTCAGCATTACCGTGCTCAGATAGAAGGGGAATTACACCGTCTCTAAGTCATGACCTGTAAAAATGCTGCACAGCTTCTTTAAAATCTACTGAATGTATTCATATGAATGTACAGTAGACCTGGATGACCCCTGAGTATCCTTTGATTTAAAAAAAAAAAAAACCTTGAAAATGTAAGGAAAAAAAATCCTTTCTGATTTTTAACACTTCATGTTAAACAACAGGGGACTGTCTGATTTTGAGAATTGCTGGAGAGTTGGAAGAGAAAACAATGAGCCAGTGGTAAAGCCCTTTGCCTGGGACTTCCAGCCATGTTAGAGGCTGTGTTCCATCCCACTGCTGTGGGAATGCTGGTATCCCTGTGTCCCCGTTACAGCTCTGACATGGAACCAGCTATCCCTTAGGGGAAAACGTTGAGGGTGAATATCCTGAGGCTTCTAAAATTCACATACACGTCATTAATTGAAGATATCAGTCCGCACGAGGTGAGGGTTTGCACAGGCGAGCCGGTGTTAGGTCACAGCATCTCTAAGTTACAGGCTCTCCCAAGGGTGCAAGGCTACAGCAGCTTGTCCTGGGAGCGTAAATCAGGCTGAAGTGGCTCAGGAAAAGACAAATCAAGCAGATGCCAGACACCTGCTGCCAAAACCCAGAGAGTGCAGCCTCGTCTCAACGTGCTCGGGAGCACAGATGAATTAACAGCCTGCCCTCCAACTGTGTCCCATCACCCACTGCAGATACATCATCTCTCGGAGGAATTGCTGCAGGTTACAGGTAGTACTGCTGCATTCTGTTCACACCCATGCAAACACAGGAGAGCAGAAGGATCTGAGGCACTGCACATTTGTGACACTCTTCAAGTATCATTCAGCTTTTCTTGGCTCTTGGAACATGCGTTTTTATTTAAGGGAGAAAAAGGAGGGGGATATAAACATCGTTCTCCAGACTACAGAAAAAAAAAAAAAAAGACTCATAGGAAAAGGAACCAGAGGTAAAAAAAAAAAATCTTCTGATATTCTTATAGCTTCAGTCTGGGCCAGATAACTTCCTCTGCCTTCAAAATTCAAATTACTTTGAGAAAGGTTAATTGTGATTCTTTCTGAACTCTCTGGGGTTTTGCTGTTGACGTCAACTGCAAGCTCCCTAGTCCTCCTTCACAAGCAATTACAAATTGCAATAATGTCTGCACAGTCTTAGATCAGACATTATCTATATTTTCATCTTTTTAATTGT
>VZRN01005247.1:264623-293444 GCA_013397935.1 Dasyornis broadbenti
CTATTAAAAGATAAGAAAAACTAACTCAAGGAGGAAAACTAAACCAACTCCCAATAGTTTTGTTAAAGGTATTACATTTTAAGGCAGAATCAAGTGTTGTTTGCACGCTTCTCAATCATTCTCCCACACTCACACGTGAATTTTCAGAGAATGTTTGTTTCTGCCATGCTTTCATCTGGAGATTTCCCTACATTGTTCAGCTCCTAATCCCAGGAGCTGCTGAGGAATCACCTCGAGCCCCTTCACAGGGAGGCTGTTGCCCAAGAATAAACCATGGCCCACTTGACAGCCTAGCATGAAAAGGCCACCAATTTAATGTGGCTTAAGCCAGTCTGTCCCTGACAGGGCACCCCAGACCCAGAGCTGCAGTTGAGGATCACCTTTAACCTTCCAGCAAAAGATCCATAACACCCATTAGGAGGTTAATGCATGTGGTTTTCCTCTGCACCTACTACATGAATTTAAAAGTACTTAACACAGAATATGCTTTGCAATTCATTTTCCTCTTTCTCTGTGGTTTTTTTTAAATCCTTTGACTGTACTTATTGAAAACATCTCTTTGTAAGCCACCCCTTTGAGAAATGTTCATGCTCCCACGTGTCTTAAACAGGACTTTCATTGACCTTTTCATTTAGAAAATCACTTTCTTTCTGTATTAAAAAAAAAAAAAATCGGACTTTTAAAAGAAGAAATGATCTTATGACAAGGTCAGAATATCTTGAATTCCATAAAGGAATGAATGAGGAACTCTATATAATTTATTTTAATAGGAAGCTTGAAAGAGGCTGAAACATTCATTTGTATTAAATAGAAAATATAAAACTAGCTATACCCTAGAATGAACATCTTGGGAAGAAAAGCAGCAGTCTGCCTCTGAATTCCTCTCGTTCCCCCATCTGACATTCTCAATTCCTGGCAGACATCACCTTTGCGGAGTCTCCAGCCTTCACACACAGAGTCCTGCCCCATCAGCTCTGTGCCAAAACCTTCCCCACGCAGCCACTCTGAGCTCGCCTCTGGGTCCTCTAGAAGCACTTGGAACAGCTCCAGGGTGAAGCCAGGAAAACTGGCCCAAGGCAGTGAAATTCTCCAGCTTTCTGATGCAGCCTTTGAACTCAGGCTCTGTAGCCACAGAGAGGCTTTAGGGCTTCCTGAAGCTTCATCAGCACTGAAAGAGCCGGCTGGAATAAGCTGACCCTGCAAAATGGTCCTGCTGGACCCCAGCACGCAGGAGGTGCACGGGAACAACCTCAACTCACACACAGGGCTCCAGCCCCTCACATCCAAGGGATAAGGATCGTGACAGAAAGCTGAAGATGGGTTACGTGGCAGCCTCAAGGCAGGACCATCTGACAGGAACTTCTGACGTAATTTCTCCCAGAAGAACAGCTCACTTGGGACAAAATGACCTCTTGGAATAAGGATTTCTGTCACCTCAGCTGCTGCCCACACAGACTTCCTGCCTCAGAAGGCCTCTGGAGGATTCCACTCAGCTGAAGCCAGCGGAAGATCAGGCTCAGCTCCCAGTAAATCTCGACAGAAGTTTCATGTGGTTTGTTAAAGTTCCTGGTGTGCAGTTTTCAGGCTCTGTATCTTCCTACACTCCTCTGTTTAATTAAAAAATAATAGTGAACTTCAAAATATTTTAAAATCCAGCTTCTAGACATACTCTTGGAGTATTCAGATCTCTGTAGTATTTTCTTCCAGTTGTAAATTCTGTGATTGCTGGAAATAAAGCAATAGTTGATGGGCAGGATGCAGGCAGCAGTGCCATCCCAGAGTGAATCAGCCCAGGGTCTGTCTTTGGGAGTAAGGAACATTAAATACAAGCCCTCAGCCTCTGTAGTGCCCACAAAGCCCAAGTACAGCCACAACATGCAGGAATTTTAAGAGATTAAGCATTTATCTTTTATGATCACTACTTTTCTGCCTGTTGTTTTAATGGTTTCTGTACAATGATGTACGAAATGCGCGACTGAGGGACCTAAAGCAAGGCACGCTCAGGTAAGTACGTGAATTTACATACTTAGTAATGCAGCCCTCATGTGAACCAGCCATTTAATTTCTATATGTGCCTACATGACTAAAGAGGAATAAATCAGTGTATATTCACAGCAGGACTGGAGCAGAAAGTGGTTCCCCAAATTTCCTCAGCATCCTATGGCATGCATGGCTGCCATTTCACACCTGTGGAGTGCTATTACAGCTAAAAAATTTGACACATATATAATTGGTATTTATGATTGCATATCTGCTTCACATCACCAAATTGAACAGATATTATCATCTAATTCCATTTGATTTAAAATGAGATTTGTTTTTTAATCATTTCCTTACTCTTAAATACCTTCTGAAGTACCATAGGAAAATTTTCCTTTCTGATTTGTTCTGGGGCTCTTAAAATGCAGGACAGCCCTGTTCCCATATTGCCACCTCCTCCGTGCAGAGAATTTCCATCACCATGACTGTACGTGACGAATGTGTTTATGTTATATATAATTAATTCTATCTCTCACATGGAGACATCTGAGAGAAGCACACTGGTAGCAGCAGTGAAGCAGGACTGTGATAGGGCCAGAGACCATGGAACTGTGGGGAGAAGAGAGTGATATCCAGGGAAACAGCACTGGTTAGGAGGGAAAAAGGGAAGTCTATATTGCACCATGTTCTTCTATACATAACTAACTGCAATTCCTGTCTGTATTTCAAGGCTTCTTTAGCAATCAGTAAAGTGTCAATTTTCCTTCTCCTCCACACACACACAAGGAGCCTAATTTTCTGTGAGAGGTTAGCAATAAATAATTTAAAACTTTGTCAGGAATGGATGGGGTCTGACTGCCTGTGTAGTCGGTTTGACAACTTGAGAGGTGGGAACAAAGCACCGGCAGGGTGAGAAATCCTGTGGCTGCTGCAAGGAATCAGAGAACCTGCAAAAGCAGCCTGTAATGATCTAAAACCAGAGGTACATGAAACAGCCTCAGATCAGCCCATCACATCCATTTATACTGCACAGAGATCTGAGACAAGGCTGGGCTCGCCAGGCTGATGTTGCAGGGCTCAGAACGAGCCTAGAGTGAGGCTCAGGATGCGGGCTGGAATCTCAGGATCTGCCACAAGAGAAACACTCACTGCCAACGTGCCTTTTGTGTTCTACAGGAAAAAAAATAAACGCTCAGTTGAGTACCTGCTCCCCCAGAAATTGTAGTACAGGTTCTCTCTCAGCATCTGACATCGAGCACATCAACCCCCGGCAATCCTAGCACATTTTGTGCCTCCTTTGAAAGGTGTTTGTCCTGGGCTTCTTGAATCCGGGCTCAGCAGTGGAACCATCTCAGGTATCCACCTGCCCTTACACTGAATTCCGAACTACAGACAAGCTGGATTGAAATGCCAAGGATTCAGTCTTTACTGCCTCCCAAGGCTTTTCATGCAGTTGTCTTGAGAGCTGGAGCTTTCTGCCGAGTGATTCATGTTTTGTATTGGAAGTGATTTGATCCCTTCCTAATAATCTGTGGTTTATTTATACAGGACATCCCTGACTGGCATTTCTAGGGTCCCAGGAAGCCTGTCTTTAAAGACAGATTCAAATACCCAAAATCAACACTTTACTGGAAAAGTAGAGAAAGATTAATTATGTCATCTACTCCTATATTCTGTTCAATTAAAAAACTTGGGATTCTATTGGAAGACTTCAGCATCTTCTTTGTTAAGAAGGACAATGAGAATGCCTGCACTCTTATTTAGGATTAGAAATATCCTGCTAAGTTTTTCATGTCTCTGCATCTTAAACTATGCCCCTCTGAGACAGTATATGGACCAGGATTTGAAGTTACTTTACACACAAACACATCCCCCCACCCCTCGCTCTCTTTTTCTATTTAAATATCAAATCATTCTCAATTCAGTATTTCCTAAAGCAGAGGGTTTTCTGTCTTTTCACACAGTCTCTGGACATC
Organism: Dasyornis broadbenti; assembly: GCA_013397935.1. Classification (NCBI taxonomy): domain Eukaryota; kingdom Metazoa; phylum Chordata; class Aves; order Passeriformes; family Dasyornithidae; genus Dasyornis; species Dasyornis broadbenti. The sequence goes on from VZRN01005247.1 coordinate 268,580, forward strand.
ATTATCTCTCCTCCTCCATCTTCTAATACAGTTTCAATCAATTTTAAACTCAATTGCAAGAGGCTTTTGTGGCTTATAAAACCACATGTGCAGAACCTGAATCTTTAGAGGTCTGCAAATCTAAGACAGTAAAACTGGTCACTCAGTAGGAAGTTAAACACAGGCTTGTTTTCACTACAGCCAATCTTAATCAGAGGCAATAACTTTCCACTATTAACAGCAAATTAAAGATGGGCAATTGACATTTATAAACCACTGCTTATTTTAAAAGTTAATTGAGAAGAACTTTAATGAGGTAAAAGAGAATTGTCTAGTGCTTTCCAAGCCAGTCAGCTTCAAAGCACCAAAATGCTGCATCGGTGCTGTTTATTACTAGTGATCCTGGCCACACAGCTTCCCTCTTTCCCCACTGCTCTGTACAGAATCCCAGTAAGCTGGTAAGCCCTGGCAACACAGAAAAGGCCTTTCTGGATAATGCAACAACTCCTAATTGTTTCTAGTCTAGCACAGCTCCAAGGTTTTGAAACAGTATTTAGAGGACAACCTCTACAACTTCATCCAAGAGGAGAAATTCTGAAGGAAGTACCTGTGTATCACTGCATCAGTGTATTTTATAATGTGCATTTGCATATGAGATCTAATTCAATGCTGGCAGTGGCTAAGCAGACCACTGCTGTGACCTGACATCATTTAAACCATGAATCACTCAAAGATCCCGGAAAAGAAGAAAGGACTCGAGTAAGGATAAGGGAAAAGAACCACTCTTGGGACAGGAATAGGTCACGGTGTAAATACAGGGACAAGAACAACTGGGCAGGCAGCAAGTCTGCAGGAGACAATCTAATGCACCATGAGCTGAATCTAAGTCAGCCTGCTGCTGCTCTGGGAGGGTCTGTGGGAGCGACTCACACTCTCCCATCTGAGTTTGCAGGAGGATGCTCAGACACTGGCACGGTGTCTCAGCTGGGAGATGCAATTGCCAGCAAAGGGACTGTGCCTTCCCAGACTGCCTTTGGCAGCTCCTGAATATTCAAGAGCTGCTGCTGTTTCAGGTCAAAGACAAGGGGAAAAAAATGAGCAACAATGTTAAGCTCGCCTCTTTGCTTTTGGCCCATTTCAGTTCAAGTCATCCACAAGGTGAGAGGTGATCAAGCAATTTCCTGAAAGCTTCTTGATTCCAACGGCTCAGCTACGTTTGAAGGCAGCTCCACTGCAGAGCCGGACACGAAACAGGATCAGGATGTGGAATTCACCAGCTTGACTTTGCCTTTAGGTGGTGTGATAGCTTCCATACAGGCTGCTCAGAAACACGTTAGAGTTTAGTAGCCTCTGCTTGGGAAGATTTCAAACACGGCCTGTGCCCCTTTCAAACCCGTTTGGCGTCAGGGATGACAATTCACTGCAATCCAGCTGCTGGGCCAGCCCACACACTCCAGAGAATCTCAGTACCAGCTAAAACGGGTTTGAAGTTGTACTGAATGTATTTCTAGACTTACTGCCTTTTTCAAACTGTGTTCTTTTTTTTTTGGATACGCTTCTAGGTGCTGACATTGGTACTGAGAAAGGAGAAAAACATGGAAACAGTACTTTGAGATCTATTGGAAACTTTGGGAGCAAGTTTCTGAACTGAACATTACATTCTTGTCCCTGGAGCAGTTTCTTCCCAACCAATAATGAAGAAGTAAAAATTTCTACAATTCCATGATTTAGGATGGTGGGTTCTGTGCATTAGTGATAAAAGACCTCTCTGAGAGAGCTTCATCGTGAAGATTAGCCATTCCTGGATGATCACACACAAGTTCCCAGGTACTAAATGATGACACCAGTGCATTTCCAGTTAGGGTTACAACAGATGCCTTATTCCCATTTTGATTCCCTGTGATGATATAAGGAGTCAGCAGTGCTCCAGCACCTGGGATCCACACACAGCCCACAGCAAACTCTGTAAACCTTGTACTCTGCACAGCTGAACACCCAGGCTTTGGCTCTGCAAATTGCTTAGACTTCAATTTGGGATTGCCAAGAGGCTTCAAATGACTCTCTATTTATGTATGTATGGTTAATTAGCACTAGTAACTTCACTGAATGATTAAACATTAAAATGAGTATTTACATTTATTGTTAGAATTTCCAGGTTTGTCCTCTTGAAAAATGCATTTACAGTACATAACCTCATTAAACAGAGAGCTGCATATGTCACACTGGGGATGCATCACACCAGCTTTACATATTCTCAGCCATCTTTCTGGGAATTCAGAGTACCCCTTTTCCTGCAGGCATCAGGAGTGAAATAAAACTGCTTGGACAGGAAAAAAGACATCAAATAGGCATAACAGAACCAAGGCAAAGTCAAAACAGGTGTGCCAGAATACTTTTGCTTGAACAAAAGCCTTGGAGTGACACAAACTGCCCTTTCCAGCACCATGGACTGGACAGGCAGCAAAACCTTCTGAGTGGGGCTGAGTCAAAGGGCTCTAAGGCAAGGAAGGGTTGTGGTGTGTTGCAATGTCACATCACTTCTGTGATCACAAAATACTCACTTTGAAAGGTAAGTCAAAAACTTTTTCTTGGACCTGTCCCAACATCACTCATGGGAAACTCACAGTTACAAATCCTGAATTTGCATTTCTTCATAATGTGGATTTTTTTCCTAGCACTTGTATTTTCTTGGTTGACTTTAATTAACTTCTTGCTATGCTCATAAACTTGGAGAGGATTTGCTTTAAGCTCTTACGTCTCTAGCCTATATTAAGATATTTTAAGTTTTAAACCTCTAGAACATTTAACGGATTTAAACAATTTAAGGAAGGAAAAGGCGCTGGCAAAATGCACTCAAGCTGAACAATTTTGCATGAACTTTCTATTTGGCACAACTTAAAAAAATTATCTTAACATGGTCTCGAAACTCCTGAAAGGACCCAATCACAACAGAAAGATGTTTTATTTCCCACGAAACAAAGGAAAAGATGGGGAGCATGGGGGATGGGACAGAAAGAGCAAATGTAAACTGAAGCATAAACAGACTGCAGTAAACAGTAACTAAAAGGGCTGCTTCAGGGAAGCAGCTTTTTGAGTCCATTAAATAAAGAGGCTGGGCTTTCAAAACATGCTGGGAAAACCGGAGTATTATACAGAAGGCAAATCTAGAAAGAGAAGTGAAAGGTAATAGTTGTGGGTGACTGTGTGAAAAGAAGCACAGTCATACACAAAAAGAGATGCAGCTTGTGGAACATGGTGGACCTGATTTTAAAAATGCCTCTCTCTCTGTATTATTCATATTACCAAATATTTATTTTATCTACACTGACAGAGCAGTTCTCTTCCATTTGTGGGCTAATACGAAGACCATTAATGGTGCACGCTTAAAAATTGGCCTCCACCCCCATGAAATATCAGTCCTCCCAGAATGTGATGGGAGTAATTCCTGCAGATAATTTCCCTTTTAACCTGATCATTAAGGAGGATAGAAAACACCCCTTTCTGCTCTTCTCCTCCTTTTTACTCACACAGAGATCTTCAGGTAGATGGAGAAACCTGGCTGGCGTTGGTACCAGCGGAATTGATGGCATGAGAGACACAAGTCTTTCCTGCCCCACACGGGACTGGAAGAAGATCTGTGTCTTGAAGGTCAACTAAACACACATTTTGGAGTCCCACTCACCCTTCAAGCTGTAGTTCCAGCTCTTTCCCTCCTTCTGTGGAAGCACTGCTCTCCCTCGTATGCACACCAAGGCTTGACTCTCTCTCTCACCTGGATATTGAATGGCTGAAGGAGCACAAGCAATGCAGAAAGAAATGTCATCTGCATCATTCCTGCTCCCTGAAGCTGCCACAGACACAATTCCTGCCTTCCAATTCATCCACCATTTAGAAAGGAGCTATCAATTGCCTTTTGCTCAGCCAACTGAAGCACCATGAAATGCTCCATGAGTCAGTTGGACTCTGATCTTTAAGGTCTCTTCCAACCTAAACAATTCCAGAAACAAAAATGTGCACAAGTCATCCTCCCGACCTTAGATTTTAGTACTTATGACCCCCAAGGTCATTGCAATAAAAATGTTGTGCTACACAAATCGTAATGTCTGACTTAAACTGTCACCTTCCTGAAAAGTGAATTACACAAGGGTTATCATATTCTTCTGATATTTCTAGGAATGATGTGATTTGCACATTCGTGAACTGTGTAACTGGTGTTCATTGTTGTAAATGCACACGTGACTGAGTGGGCTGGCCAGTGGTGGCACAGAAATCCGGCCAGAGCACACCAAGTGCTGTGTCAGAGACACGGATTTGGGGGATTCTTCTTCCAGTTTTGAGTTCCTGTTATTTCTTAAGCGTTGCCTGCTACGTTTACTGATTTGAGCAAATCCTTCAGTGGTTTAAATACCACTCCCTGAGAGGTGGTTTTTGCTTTAACATGGCCGTGAGTGGGACACAATCTCTCTGTAGATAATACAATGCAGAACAGAAAGGGATTGGTAGAGGGTGCACACAGTCAGTAATCTGTTTGTGGGTTCCACAAGTCTGCATCTGCTGTTCAAAGAAATGTTAGGATGGCAGTTTGCAGCAAACCCACAATGATGTGATGTTGGTGTGATACTCTCAGATACCAGCTGGGTCTCAATAGATAGGAAGTGCTGCCCCACTGCTTTTGCTGAGGCTGTAACAGCTCCTGGCTTGCAGCAGTGCCACACCAAGCCTGCAAGAAGCAGAAAGCCACAGCTCAGGAAACACTGCAGGCTTCAAGACATTTATTTGCAGCTCCTCAGATAGGAGGCAGGTGCTCCAGGCTCTGCTCTTGAAGTGAGCTGGTGAATCTCAGAGCAAGGTGGGTGCTCACAACTGCAGAGCCCCTAACTCGCACTGGGGCTGCTGATGCAAGGACTGGCTTTAAATTCCACTCACGTCTCACTGGGCCTTTGCTGTGCAGAGTAGAAAGGAGCATAATGAACCCCCACTTATGTGCCCTGCTTGCCCTAATTTTGTTTCTCACAGTGAGTTTAAACTACTTCAGCATTTCCCTCCTTTCTTTTGAAAGGTGGTAGAGACAATGTCATTTTAGTCCTGTTCCAAGCAGATTTTTGAATGGGTCCTGAAAGCTTGCTAGTGTGAAAGTAATATAATTCACCCCCTGGATATACAGTTAGGGCTTTCAATCAGAAAGATTTGAAAGCTGTAATGCTGTTTCTGTATTCTCATTTTAAGATCTCATTTAGCAGACCTACATAATTTTGCTCTGAGGGACCTCTGGGCTGACTCAACAAGCAAAGAAAACCTTTGTCACTGGCCCATGCTGCCAGCTAAGGCACCTGGATCTGGAAATAGAAGCCATTTGTAAGCACATGTAATTTCCACAGTTACTGTGTTGAGTATACACACCAGGGATACTGGGAAAAGGACACAAGGAGAACCAAAGGGGAACTGGAGGTAGATGTGGCACTTTGTAGACTGGCTGCTGTTCCCTGGCTGTGCCTCATCAAAGTATTCCTTTCCCCTGGTGATGTGGTAATGATTGAAGTTTGGATCAGATGATCTTTCAGGGTCCCTATCGATCTGGAAACAAAGTTTGCTTGAAGGTCTTCCAAGACATTTCAGGCGGCCCGTCACCATTCTCAGGAGTAGTGTTGCAGTTTTGCTCTCAAAGGTATCTACAGGGGCATGTAAAATCAGATATTCAGCCAAAATAAAGAAAATATGCTCAGAATTAGAATATTTGTATTGCAATCTGAATATTTTAATAGCCCTTGCTTATCCACAAGAGGCACTCCTACAAATTCCACACAGCTGAGAAACCCTGGGCAACTGGTGCAGAGTTTATTTACCACATCTTGTTTTACCTACTTCTATGTTGAGCCAACAGCTTTTCCTGACATTTCTGTAGCCGATGTCTTCAAATTCACATTGCACAGAGCTCCGCATCACCCAGCAGTATTTGTGTTACCTCATTCACGTGTGACTGTGGAACCACAGGCCTCGGGCACTGTCAGTGACTGGGCACACGGTGCCTTTTGTGTTTGCTGAGCGCCTCTCAGAGCACATGGGCTGCAGAGCTTGGGGACAGCACCTCCCGCTTCAGGAGAGGCACTTGGCCTGGGCAGTGCCTGTGCTGCCACTCTGCTCACACACCACACGCCGTGCGGCCCCCCAGCTCCTACTGCTCTCCCTCCACGTCTGCATCCTGTTCCCAGGGCTCCAGGTGCCAGAGGTGCTCAGCAAAGCTGGGAAACTTTCACCTCTGTTGGAGAGGTCTCTATGTTCTTACCATTCTCACTTATATAGAATGCGTTGAATTAGGAGGGACCCACAAGGATCATTGCTCCAGCTCCTGGTCCTGCCCAGACACCCCAACAATCCCACCCTGTGCATCCCTGAGAGTGGTGTCCAAACGCTCCTGGAGCTCCGGCAGCTTCAGAGCCGTGCCCATTCCCTGGGGAGCCTGGGCAGTGCCCAGCACTCTCTGGGGGAAAAGCCTTTCCCTGACACCTACCTAATCCTCTGATGGCACAGCTCCAGCCATCCCTGGGTCCTGTCTGTGGCCACCAGAGGGAAGAGCTCAGTGCCTAATGCCATTAGCTATCCCTTGTTATATGGAACACAGCATCATAAGAGATGACATTTTGTCTGCACAGAAACACAGGAGCTGTGAGGCTGAGAACAGCACTGTGGCCTTCCGTGCAACGAGACAAGTTCTGACCAGGCCAAGGAGCTCAGATGCTGCCTTGTGCCAGTGCTCTTCTCCGCTGTGCTGATCCATGGCAGCACCCTCTGCTTGGAGGGATGGAAGGTACTTATAAACCACAGCTGCCAGGAGTGTGCCTTTGCAGTGTGGCTGAGGAAAATTGCAGAGCCATCCCTAGCCTTCAAACAAAAGCATTATTGTGACTGATGGAATTCAGATGCACTTGTGAATTTCTACACCATAAATGAGATTTAAAACATAACAGAACTTTCAGACACTAAGATATTTCCTTATTATGCTACTCTAAATAAAAATAACCATGAAGGGCATTCAAAAATAAATCAACAAGGCATCTAGGCTAAGAAAAATGTCAGCAAAACTCACATTATTGCATAAAACAAATGTTATTTATTTATTTTGAAATATTTGAAACATCTGATGCCTACTGTCACAGAGAGGATCCTCAACTACAGTGACTGATGTTGATGCCAGTTACTGGACACTCAATTTTTTTTTTTTTTTTCTGCTGCGTTTTGTAAAGTCACAAAAATATCTTACACTTTTCTTTCTAGATACAGAGCCAACATGCACTGGCCCAAAGAGTTTAAAATGACAGGGAAGTGGGAAAACATCATAAAAAGGGAACAAATTCTCTGCCCTGAAGAACGAGTAATGAGTTATGCAGTGCAGCCATGCCTTGGAACTAGTCAAAATCTGCACTGAAAGTAGATTCTCCTTGACAAACAAAATAACCCTTTTCATTTTTATAAACCACAGTCATGAAGTGAACAGATTCAGTGAACAAACGTGGAGTAAAACGGTCCATACCCAACCAGCCAGGAGCCCCAGTGACAGACAGAGCCCCTGAGCTGTGGCTAGACAGAAATATTTGCTTTCCTGTGAAATGCTGTCTGCTTTCACCTGTACAAGCTTAATTAACCAGTGTGCTGGTGCACTCTGTGTTGCAGAAACATCTGAAATACATCTTCCTATAAAAATAGATTACCAGAAGTCACCTTCAGAAAGTAGTGAGATTGGTCCTAAAAAATAAATGTGCACATATAAAGTAGAACTAACACAAGTTTTAGTTTTTATTTCATCATCCTTTTGGTATGTACAGAACAAGGTGAAAAGCGTCAAGCCTTGCTGCAAATATCTCCCCACAGACTTGCAGTACACACTGGGCTACAAAGTCCCCTCAGGAAAGCTCAGATGAAAATTCTCAGCTGTCCAAGCATCTGCTCATTGTAGAGAGTTTTAAAAATGGAGAATGCAACTGTCCAGAAAATCTTCATTTGTCAGTGCTCTTCTCCTCAGAGATTGGATAATCCCAAGATTTTAAAAGAACAGACAGCAAATAATTAATGTACTTGCTTAGCAAACACCTCAACTTTATGGACTCCTGCGCCTTACAGAAAGGGAGAACAGCTTTGGCCATATTCCCTGTGCCAGCTGTCAAGTGCTAGCTATGGGCTAACATGGCTTTCAAAACTTTATCATCCAGTGCTGCTAATTAGCCCTAATGGACCTAAGCAATATAAAGTTCTTTGATTGTTTTTATTTGAACATTATTTCTCTTGAACAGATTTTAAGCCGTGGGCAATGCTGTTCTCTGATGCTGTATCCTTCTGCTGAGCTCCCACTGGTCCAGTTCTGCTGCTAGCAAAGCAAAGCAAACCCACAAGGGTCACTGGCTGGACCATTTCACAGAGCAAAACACATTTCCTAACAGGAAGAGTATCCAATTACCTCTAGGTTGTCTGTATCGCTGTCTGCAACCAAACAGCTCCAAATTCTGCTCAGCTCGCTTTTTGGAAATAATGGATAGAGAGCTGTTCACTGAGCTTTTATTGCCAGACATCAGCATTTGTTTTCTCCAGCATATCCTAATAGTTCATCTGACTCCACCTGGCCTTTGTTTTGCTCTTTTTCTGTTTCTTTCAACACCCTGGCTTTAACAGGATCCCACAGAGTTCCCGTGACAAAGCTAGGAGTGGAGAACAGGGTGGCCAGGCTCTGTTCAGGCAGCTGCGCACAGAGCACGAGAGCAGCTCTGGGAGCTCCCGGGACCAGCCAGCACTGCAGAACCTTCCACAACATCTGAACGTGGCCAACACAAACATTCCTGCTCTGCCTTTTGCCTGATCCAAGCTCTTCCCTCTCTGTTCCTCCTCTTCCCTCCCCACACAAGTGTTTCAGAAGATCAGACCTCGCCTGTCAGCAATGGACCTGCTCCTTGACTCAACAATGTCAATCACAAAGCCCATGCTTATGCTGAAGTGAAGAGAGAAATAAAGAATGGACGGAAAAGAAGTATGGGCAGAAGCGTTCAATGGAATAGTGGAATCTAAACAGACAAGAAATCCTGTTTCTAGCATGACAAAAACATAGGCAGATAGCAATGGAGCCGGAAAATAAACCAGTAGGTGTGGGTTGTTTTCTTTATCCAACATGAATGATTTATTTCAGAATGACAGCACATCAAATTTCACACATTCCTCCAACAGGCTTCTGGGTCCTTATTCCCATTTGTGATGTGTTGTTCAAAAGACCAAAAATTCCAATTTGAGAAATTCCTGTAAATGTTTTCTCCTAAGATTGCTCTAAAGATGCCACAGGTAACATCTACCTGCAGGAAATGATGCACTGGGGACCTATTGAACAGTCCAAAAAGTAAAACTTAAAAGCAAACTACTTTTCAAGAAAACTTACGAATCTATTTTGAAAATGTGTTCTTTAAAAAAAAAAAAAAAAAAGACAGGATGAGATCTTAAGATTACAACTGAGATGTGCTGGAAACTGCCTGTTCAATATGAGTCCAATCCCAAGAGCCAAAAATGCAAAACAAATTAATGTTCCAAAACTTAGAAAAGGAAGGATTTCCCAAAAGAAATCATCAGGTCAATACTTATGGTTCTGATCCTCTTACCTCAAGGGAGTAGAGCAGAACTGGGAAAGCATGGAAAGGGTGACTAGAATGATCAGAAATAAGAAACTGTTTCTGACTGTGGGATGACTAGATTGGCATCCTTCTGCCAGGAAATAGAAACCGAGATGGGAGAGGTTAGAGGGCTCTAAAATCGTGTTGGGCACAGCAAATCATGTTCACTGCTCACTGTCTCCTCTTTCTTGTGATTCAGAGGCTTTTGGAGGAAAAGAGCAGCTGTCATTCCTGACTATGTTGTGTGAAAATCTCCAGCAGGATGAGTAAGGGAGTGGCAAATCTCCACTGCATCTCCAATTTCAAATCAATTGGATCCACAGAGTCAACTCCCCGAATACCTTAATGCAAATTGCCCCACAGAACTCAGCGATCCTTAAGAACAGCAATTCCTGACCTCTGGTGTCACCTGCCCACAACCAGACAATGGCACCTGCTTCTAACAGGCATTTAACCCAAGGAGAAAGAAAACAAGCAGAGCATGCAAATCAACTAAATTCCTGGGAATTTATGTTTCTTTTTCAGACCATCATGCGAATTTTTAAATTCTTAAATCTGAACAGTTTGGTGGTAGATTACATACCTCCAGCACAGTAATCAAAATTGTCCCAAAGCTCAGCTCTCAAACAATTTTCAGATCTAAGCACAAAAAGTCATGCCAGATGAGGAAGGAGTGGAAAGGCGGCAGCTCCAGCAATACTGGATGCTCAGGGATTGCCATCACCCACCTGGTACAGCCTTTGGCATCAGATTTCCTCCCAGATCCAGGCTATTCCCAGCAGCTCAACCTCCAAAGGACTTTCTCATTTTCTGTATTCAGCTCACCCGCCAAGATGTAGCTACACTGAAGGGTCAGAAACAAAAATTAATTAAATATTTTTTCATCAAAGCACTAATCTGCCAAAACGAAAGCTTCCAGCAGGATTTGGACTATTTGGGATGTGCAGCTTGCTCCAAAAGGAGAGAAAGCTACGGGACATTTCTAAAAATGCCCCAACAGCTGCTACAGAAGAGTCCTTATCCCCAAACTTCTTCAGCAATGGTTCTAACACATAAAACCCACTCTCTTTTGGTGTTCAACCCTGGACACAGTGAGGAAAGGGAACTGCAAAACACAACAGTTTATGGCACTTCAAGAGGCAAACTGAGGCCCTTGAACATGGAAAATTCCTCTGTGGGGGCAGAGGGAAAATTAATGTTCTCAACTGGAGGTCTCTGGTCTCCCCCCCTTCTACTTTAAGACCTGCTTAGAAACAGAGTTTCACTGCAGCTTGGGCTTTAAAGGTCAGCTTCTCACAGAACCTCAGCTTGAGGCTTGGAGTGTTTAAGCCGGACTTTGAGCTGGGTGAAGGAACAACATTTCAATTTCTTAGCACTTAAAGTGCCCTATTATCAGATTAAATGCAAAATATCAAAAGTAGCACTGTTGCAAGCTGACTTGATTTACGCTTTGCGAAAATTCGGAAGGGCAGAAATCAGATGAATGTGCTGGAAACAACAGAGATGATTTGTGATCCCCATTTTGGGCACTTAGCATCTTACAACAGGAACTGGACTTTTAACCTCCAAATCACGATGTGAGGAAGGGTAACTGCTATTTGAAGGGACTGCTTCCAAAGACGTAAAAGTTACAATGAAGGTTATAGAGACAAACTGAAACTTTTTTAAGGGGAATAAAGTAAGTAATAGAGAACAATTTCATGTAGCTGGACAATTTATTCAATTACGACTACAGCAATCTACTGGTAATGAGCAACTTCATCATTTACAATTAAAGCTTACTTAAGTGAAAATACTAATACACTGTTGGGAACAAAAAGCCCCCCCATAAATCCAACATGTTATTTCTTGCATGACAAAGGTTTCTGGGATTAAATGCCAGCCAAAACCTAAAGCATCCATTTCCCAAATGGTAACTTAGGCCAGCAAAGCTCATGGCCCAAGCCTTTCAACAAGAGCATGCAGCAAAGCTTTACAAATGGCATTTGGTATCCAAGACAGGAACCCCACCTTTGAGTGTTCTGGACACTGAACTTCCAGACAAGGTGGAAAAATAGAAGTCAAGCTTTATTTATAACTATAGGACTCATGAAATTTATAAAGACTGAGTGAATAAATAGAAAGATCTATGTTCTTGAAGGAGATCACCACAGCTGCAGTTCAACTATCTTAGCTGGATGGAAACTTCCATGGTAATCCCTATTTCAAGATGTTAACATGGGTGAAGGAAAGAGAAACAGCAGCGATCTTAATTCTCTAAGTGTGATTTAGAAAAGATTACTATGAAGAGTTAAATATTCTTTCTTAGTTCTAAACCTCATATATAAATTCCTGTCACAGCAAAGACCACAAGCTGGGAGGGCATGAAAAGATAACCAGAGTTCCCATCAAATATTGTGCTTATTTCTTGTATAATTTAGATTAAGATAACTTTCTCATTGCTGTAGCACTACTGGATTGTCTTCTGCTTCTGCTTGCAATGGGCATAAACCAGAGTGCTGACTTTTAACAACAGGCTATTGAACAACCCCAGGAACGAAACAAAAAAACATTCTTATCTAAAGCTGGCATGAAATTAAACCACTCAGTATAAAGCTGCTATGACATTAGAATTCATGTTGTAGAGGTCTGTTCACCACAAATTTCAGCTGCAGCGAACAAGACCCTCTAGGCTTACGCATACAAAGCAGTCTTCGTGTCCCCTGTTCAGCTTGTTGTATGAGGCGTGTGAGGAACAGCTGAAACTCAATTTTTCCAGCCTTAAACTGGAAGCCAAGGATACTGTCCTTTTTCCCCTGCCCACAGCTAAGAGCGCATTCAGAACAAGTTCATTAAACACCCCGGGGATGGGAGAGGTGTTCCCACGCCTGCCTGCTGTGCACTGGGGCAGCAAAACAGAGCAGGATGTGCCAAAGGACAGCAGGGACGGTGCCTCCACACAAAATACAGGCAATTCAAAGGGCCTGTTGTCATGTTTTGGTGCTTGGTTCTAGCAAGTAGATTGGGCTAACTCTACCAAGACGAGACACTGGCTCTCTAAGCTTCTGGAAGCCCGGAGGAACTGATCTTTGCTTCCAGAAAACAGCAACAATGGAAGAAAGCAAATCATTCCTGGATTATTTTTGCTGGCTGCAGTGCCACGTCACTGCAAAATAGTCGGAACCACAGGAGCACAGGCCTGAAGTGTACAGCTTTTCTTTTTTGTAACCAGCCAGGGCTGACACAGGAGAAACAGCCAATATTATTGCTCCTCTCTTTTACAGCTGTTTACCTGTTGCCTTCTCTTAAATGGGAAAGACTAAGATGCTCTGCACTGACCCTCACGTTAAAATCCAGGGACACAGGACACCCCAAAGCATCCTGAAGAAGGCTCTGCTACCTGTTTCTGAAATCTGTTGCAGGAAAAGCTTTCCTACAGACTTTCCTCTAAAGGAAAAGCCAGAAGAACTCCTGGCCGGAGTACAAGACATTTATGGGACTGAAGGAGGCAGGTGAGAATGGTTGCACTTAAATGAGCAAGATGAAAAAATGAGAAGTGTGAGGATTACCCTCAAACTGAATCTGCCCTAGTATGAGGAAGGAGAGCAAAAAACCTGAAATGACCTGGCACAGTTGCACATACACAATTGCAGCTGAATCTGGAATTTTCAAACATATTAGCTGTGTACCAGAGTAGATACATCCCAGAAATATAAAATTCATCTGGGAATTAAAGCAAAATATCCTATTTCTTTCAAACATAGAGCCCCCAAATCCAGTATTTTGGTTTCTGATGTCTTCTGAAAGCTAAAAACATCAAAATCATTAATTCGCACAACAGACGCTTCACTGACAAGATGAAAAATGCTTTGAATCACATTCCAAAATAAGTACTCCCTTTACATGAGAGATAACTCTTGAGAATTCGTTCTACTACAAAGAACCCTCTTATTTCAAGTCCTCCTGCTTCAAACAATGCTCTCTAATCAATACAAATCTCACACTGTGGTGGCTATCTCACCGTGAGCTTTCAACAGCCACAAGACAATTATTTAAACTACACCTAGGATTATCTATTAAATAACTGAGGATGATGAACCGTTTGGAGAGGGAGGAATCAACAACAGAATGAAAGCGTGTATTCAGGACCTGCAGTCTCTCCCAGACAGGGCTTCACTCTCAACTGGCCAAATGCACTGTACAGCATTATGAGGACTGTGCAAACTCTTCGGTGGTTGGACGTGAGCGAACTCGTTATTGAGCATTCCTGTAAGGAAGCCCTGGCCTGCCTGGCATGAAATGAGCCTGGATCCATGTGTTTAGAACCCACCTGGCTGGTCTTTCCTGGAACACTCAGAGCAGTGCGTGCGTGGTCTTGCCACAGAAGGGACATAAAGCCATCATTTGTCTTTAGCACTGGATAAAACTGGGCCAGAGCCACACTGGTGAAACAAGCGGCTGAAATTCAACACGCACCCCTTATGAAAGCTGAATTGGTGAAAAGACATTCCTGCTTTTAGAGAGGCAAAATAATGCAAAAATTGAGGTGTAAAACTGGCATTTCATGCGAACCTATGACATTGAAAATGCAGTGTGGGGTTTTACCATGCACTTCTCTTCGGCACATTTGAGATTCCAAACCTGCCTACCCTTAAGCACCAAAGCAAAAAAATTACTGAAAACCAGAGGATATTAAATACTCTCCCTATACTGGACCTGTGAAAGTGGGCATGGACAGTCATAATTTCCATTTCCTAAGAAGAAGAAGAAGAAGAAGAAGAAGAAGAAGAAGAAGAAGAAGAAGAAGAAGAAGAAAAAAAGGAATTTATACTATTTCTAGAGTGAGCTGAAAAGAGAAAATGATGTCACCACTGCAAACAGCTCCACAGAACTTTAGTTAAAAAGTGTACCTTCATTCAACCAACAACAGTGAAATGTTGTCAATTCTGACTGAAAAATTGATTGTTGTGGAATATTTAGTTTTATTTACAGCATTCACATCTTTTATTTAAATCTTTCTCTGTGCTGTACAAGAAGCTGAGGGATTTCACATTTTTCTTTTTTCCTTTGATTTGAACAAAAAGGAAATACACACAGAAATATTTAATATTGTTGATATAAAAATAAAAATATAAAATAATAAATTTTAAAATGTTCTCACACAAACTGTGCCTCACCTCGTCAAATTGATTTGGTAGTATTTTGGAGAACTTATTCTGAATAGTTACTGTCAAAGAGTTGGCAACGGAAGAGATGAGATTCCTGCCTTCGCCAAAAGGACAGAAAAAAGAATGTACAGTGTGTTTTCTCCTGGAAATGTGGAAGGCAGGACACAAGAAGCAAACAACACCAGACACAAAATCAAGGAGCTTGCCATTAAGCCATTTCTATTACAACATTAGCACTCATTTTTAGATCTAAAATTAGATTTCATTCTGAGAAATTTTATGTGACATGCATGATCTTGAATGTTTTGGAGGGCAACACAATTCACAAATAGCAAATAACTCGTACAACAGAACCTTATTTTATCCCTTACATGCTCCAGTGCTTGCTTATATCGTAAGATTACTGGGAATTTAATGGAAGGAGAGAGTTTGACATATAAAAACATTTAATCTCATGCAGACCTTCTTACAGGAAGCTCACACCTACAACATATGTCCAGCTCTGTACTCGAGGATGTTCATTCACTGGCCAGTGTAGCTCAGTTCTTTTCTGGTTTGGTAATAGCTGAGGAATAATCCACTGGCTTTAATCAGAAGAAAACTGTAGCAGAAGTGTTATGAATAATCCTACTGACTCGTAATTATGTTTTACTGTCATTGTCTTTACAATTTTTCATACAAAAGATTAAGAAGTAATCAAATTGAGAAAAGCTGCAGCGGGATGAGAGGTGTCTGCAGTGCCCCACGATTATGTTTATATCATCTCTACAATGACAATGAAAACTCATCACCGGCTGTGGGCAATTCACTTTCCCAATTCATTGAAATCAAGATATTTATCATTTTAGAAGGAGAGAAGAATTCTTTTAATGCATTTAATTTGAAACAAACAGCACAGCAGAGCTCTCCAGATCCCCACTCAAAATTACTGTGATCTGGTGGCCCAAACCCAGCGAGGTGCTTAACATTAAAACTAACCCACCCAATGGAGCCGTATCCTAAAGCCAAGCAGAACAATCAGCATGAGAAGTGGGACTTGATTTTATCAGAGAGTATCAGTTGCAATGCCAAAATGACTGTTCGGACTCATCTAAACTGAAAATTCATCACTGAAAGGAAAACTGGCTTTATCAAGTCATTTCTGACAAGAAAAACTGTCCCAAATTGTTATTCTTTCATCTGCAGAGATAAAACCTCATGGGTTTGTAAGAACTTCCTGGTTTTGGCTAGATCAGATTCCTGTGTGCAAAGTGAAAACCAGTCTCACAGACCCACAGACATTTCTCCAGACACAGAGCTCATTTCTTGTAGAGCCATGACCCAGCACTTTCCCTCTACACTCCCTCACCTTGGAGTTTGTCTGTTCAGGTGGGGAGATCCTGGAGTAGCAGGACATTTCCACACGGTCCAGTGAGAGCAGTCACACTGAGTAAAGCCACGCTGCCACCTCTGCACTGGCCAGCAGTGACCACCCAGGGCAAAACAAAGACAAATAGATGGACAGAATTACTGTTCCCTGCAATCTGTAGCCTGCAGGTTTCTGAAGCTGAAGACATAGGAAGGACAGACTGCTGTGCTTAATATTCAATGAACATGTTCTCTACAAACATCTCCTTCACCTGCACCTTCATGAGCATGTTTGGCCTCCTTTAATGTTTCTGTTTTAGGCCTCCAGAACATCCCACGGACATGAATCATGTGATGTATATATGACATGTCAAAATAAGGTGGGATTTCATTTGCTTTAAACCACGCACTTGATAATTTTACCGGGTTGCCCACATGGGTTAACTTCGAGCAACAGTCAGAAACCATCTTCAAATCATCTTCTCCCTCTCCTCTCATAATGACTTTCTAGACCATTTTCCTCTTTCCTCTTGCTTACTGTTTTCTCCAGGGTGACAATCTGGATTAGCTTTTCCCCTGTGTAGCGGCTGTTATATTCTTCTTAGTCTCCTCTGCATCTTTCCTATTTCTGCCGCCTATTTCTGAGTGACCAGAACCCTACAAGCACCCCAGGGAAATGTAGAGGGACACGTGGAATACACAACCACATTTGCAGGATGAGTAGTTCAGCTGCTTACAATGACAGCTCTCCAGGAAAAACAGCCACCTTCAGACGCACTGGCTAAGCACTGCGGTTCTTGGCATGGACCATACATCATCCACCTTTGTGGGGCTTTGCTTAGAAACAGCACAGTGTATTGCACGTCCCAATCGCTTTCCTCAGTAGATACCTGTGCCAATTGTACATTTTATGCAAATAGTAACAAAAGTGACGGTGAGGAGATGTTGGAGTGATAAAGAACTGATAAGCTTACCATCAGTACCTCTGTGCTGGTAAACAGTACCAGCAGAGGAAAACAGAAACAGAAGTCAGGGATATGCAAACGCCTCAGCCTCTTGCTTTGCTGAATGGGTGGAAAGACCAAGAAATTATTTTGACTACATGAATTTGTAACAGCAACTAAAACTATTCACAGAAACTGGAGGCGATAGCCAAAAGATGACTCCTTTTATTCCTCAGGAGCTTCATTTAACTCATGTTTGATCCTCCCAAAGGCACTTTCCTTTGACAAAGCCCTACCTTTCAAGTAAACAAGAAAAAATCCAGATAAAAAAGATAAAAGAGAACTGTTTATTCACGACAGACATATGATGAGAGGAAAGTTATGTCTCCTGGTGAGAGACCTTCTGGCCTCAGGCTGCCATCACTTCCTGACTGAGCTTTGACTAGTCAAGCAACACCATACCCATCCTCTCCATCCTTTCACTAATTTTTCACCTGCCTTTTCTTATATATAAAAACTCAAAATACATTTGGATAGTAACTGTGCATACCAGAAACTTTTTGCCCAATATTCCTTTTTCTTGGCTTTGATGTAGAAAGGCTGAACCAGCCCCCTTTCCTTTATTCTCCCTCTCTGTAACTACTTCCTTCTTGTTGCAATTGTGCTGGCACTGCTGAGGGACCTCAAGGGCTGTGTCCAGTTCTGGAGAGCCCTGGAGGAGCTGGAGCGTGTCCAGGGAAGGGAACGGAGCTGGGAAGGGGCTGGAGCCCCGGGAGCAGCTGAGGGAGCTGGGAAAGAGGCTCAGGCTGGAGCAATGGAGGCTCAGGGGGGACCTTGTGGCTCTGCACAGCTCCTGACAGGAGGGGGCAGCCGGGGGGGTCGGGCTCTGCTCCCAGGGAACAGGGACAGGACAAGGGGAAACGGCCTCAGGCTGGGCCAGGGGAGGCTCAGGGTGCACATCAGCAGGAATTTCTGCATGGAAAGGGTGCTTAGGCCTTGGCAGGGGCTGCCCAGGGAGCTCTGGAGTGCCCATCCCTGGAGGTGTCCAAGGAAGGCCTGGAGGTGGCACTGAGTGCTCTGGGCTGGGGACA
This sequence comes from Dasyornis broadbenti, assembly GCA_013397935.1. Lineage (NCBI taxonomy): Eukaryota > Metazoa > Chordata > Aves > Passeriformes > Dasyornithidae > Dasyornis > Dasyornis broadbenti. Next base: position 286,729 of record VZRN01005247.1, read on the forward strand.
AGGTGGGCATCGGGCACAGCTTGGGTGCCAGGGGCTGGGAGGGTTTTTCCAGCCTCAGGGATCCTGGGATTCTGTATTTATGAGATTCGAATTTCTATAAGAACTTCTTCTGAAGGAAAACAAAATAAAATTTAAAAAGGCTACAAGAAAAAGAAGCAGGCAGCCTGGGTCTGTTTTTCTCATGGAACAAAGGCTCAGACACAGCAAGCCTGCAGCCTCCACGTTACTGTCATAGCACCTCCAAGACTTGCCTAATCTTGATTCCTATCAAACTGCCACAGGTTAAACACCGGTTTCAGTCATTGATACACACAGAATCAGCAGCTATTGAGTAGAGCTGTTTCCCCTTGTCCTGTCCCTGTTCCCTGGGAGTAGAGCCCAACCCCCCCAGCTGCTCACTCAAAATTTTCAACATTCAATATAAAGTAGAGTTTTGTTTTTCAGGTATGTGAAACCTATGGAAGACAGTACAGAGGAGGCACAAGTCCCCCTGTATTCTGTCCCCAAAGATTCCCAGCAACACAGAAACCTCTCTGTGATCCAATCCATGATCCCAGTTACAAACAACGTACTTAAACCTCCGCTATTCCTGCTAAAATAATGCAGTCCAACAGTAGCTGTGCCCTATGTCTCAAAGGCCAGGAAGTCAGAGTCACTGCACCACAAGGCTTTTCTCATTTGGAAGGTACAGAGAAGCTTTACAAAAAGGTCTCGATATTTCCAGCATTCAGGAAATGGGATGTAAACCAGAATGTCTCATCTCTCAGGCTTTGAACTTCACCACTCAACAGAAAGTATTTCATGGGCACTGCTCCTTAATTTATGTTTTCCTGCAGTAAAAATGTCAACTCCGCTTAGGGGGTGAGTTATTTTTGGTTCTGGCCAAACTAATTCCCTCACTTACCTTTATTTGACTGTTTATCTCCTCAGTCTTAAAATAGTTCCAGGCTGTCCCACACCAAAAGAAAACCAGGTGATGTTTGACTTGTGGTCCCATCATGGAGCCTGAGTAGTGAACAGACACGTCACATTTCTGGCAAGAGCTCACCGATGTTCATTTGCTCTGGAACTTCACCTGAGCAGTTACAAATCAGCCATACAAGGGCTGTGGCTGGAAAGCAGAGGCTGCATTCCTCATTGCATGTCCGAGCTGGCAGCAAGCAAATGAATGCTATGATTTAATGAGGTTGCGGTTTCATTCTAAACAAGTACAGCTGACTCTGCCTAGCTTCTGGCTTAGCAGAAAATTTCCACCTTTTTTTATTACGTGGGCACCAGTTTAATGGAAATGAAGCCAAAATGGTGACTTGCACTTTAGTGGAAGTGAATGAATAAGATAAACCATAAGTGAAAGACTACATGGAGCCACAGAACAGCTGAGCCATGATGCTTCTCCCAGTAGCAATAGAACTCAGGCATGATTTTAAAACAGACAGAAACTCTTGAGGCGGCAGCAAATAAATCAGAGAGGCTACAAGTTCAAAAGCTAACTGTGTATACATGATTCAAAGCCGGCCTGCTGTCAGATATTGACAGGACACAGTATTTCTGCAATCATCTGGCCAAAGGGTTAACGGGATAAACAGTGACAGGCTCACACAGACACCACGAGGAGAAATATTGACTCAACTGTGGCCTCAGATGCCTGCCTGCAGCTCTCCTCAGCGTCAGGAGTGACTCCATGCACGTGTCTGCTGTCAGCATTTCGTTCCCAGACGTTCCCTATCAGGAAGCATTTGGAACCCATTTCCTTCATTATTATTCAGCCTTCCCTCTCAGCAGGCACTGCCGGATGCAGCAACTTCCTCAAGCACTCCAGGAAGCTGCTGTCTTCACTTATTTATGCAATTATATTCGGCTGCTTTCTTTAGTATGCAAAGGAGGCTGGTACCCAGAAACACAACACAAATGGTTGTGTGTACTCAGCTGACCTCTGAAGGGCCCTCCAGAGCCACCCACCCAAACCCAGTGTCCATTTGGGCATTAATCCCTCCCATGCTTGCACCCAGAGCCTGTGACAAGGGACCAATGTTTGGGTATGCGTCACATCACACGACAGGTGGGCAAATGCCACCTGCTGACAGAGGCTCTGTTCAGCTCCCAGCAGCCCTGTGAGGTGAGAACCCAGAAATAAGGAATCTCAGGCTCTGGGGATACTGACCTGAGCCAGGAAACAGCTTCACTTTTAACACTGGATAAGGACAATGACATCTCCGTACCAGCTGTTTATGCTGATACAGAATTACAGGTGCTGAGAGATTTTATCTGTTCCATAGTTTTCCCAGAGATACTTGAGGAGGTTCCGTAACTAAATACAGAGAATTCCCTTCAGCAGGACTGCAGGCAGGGTGGCAGAAGGGAATGACTTTTTTACCCTCTGAGAAGTCCTCTTCACCGACAGGACAGTACATGACCGTGTTATGGCAGGAATGGGCTACTGCCCTGTTAGAACAAGTTTCTGAAGCTGCAGAGGTTGACACAGAATTCAGGGGAGTAATAATGTCCAACACAGTGGTTCCTATGGTTCCAGTGGTTCCAGTGGTTCCACAGTGGAGGTCAGCAAGGCATAATGGTGCTTAATGAAGCCAAGGCAGGAGTGGGATTGCTAGTAATGGAAAACAAAACAACAAAAAAGATATATTTGACAAGTTGTTTGTGCCAGCAAGTAAAGTATTGCCTTGCAGTTGCCAGTATTCAAGGATCTCATGGGCTCAGTTAGATCATTCACCAGCCCAAGTGTAGAAGTAGCACAGAGCTCACTTAGAACTAAAAAAAAAAAACAAAGAGAAACAAAAACCCATGCAGAAAACAAAAATCTGCTGAAAATATCTATTCTTTCCTCCAAATGCATATATAACATTTATTTTTTCTTAAATCACTTGCTTTGTTTTATCCAGAGACACGCTGATTGTTAGTAGTTTATTATATCCTAAAGGCCACATGGCTGCTCGACCAAAGGCCACATGGCCTCCTCCTTCCTACTGTTAAAGTCATTGGTAGAATGGCTTCTAATCATCCAGAGGCTGACATAAGAAAATAATTATACTCTAATCCTCAGAAAAACACCCAAGCTTTTGAATAAGTGTTGTCTCAATCCATACAGAGGGAAGAGAACAATTCATAATAAACTCAACTTCCCAAGAACTACTAAGAGAAAGACTTGTGGCAGGGAACTTTGTGTTGAAGCTAAACAATAAATGTAAAAAAAAAATTGAAACTAGAACTGCAGAAGAGAAAATAAAACACCTTCAAATACAATAGAAGGGAATACTATGCCTAAAGAAGTGAACATTCATTATAGATTCTTTAAAGATTTCCTTCTTTCTGTGGAAAAACAACACTGCAAAAGGTCATACAAGCCGAGAAACGCTCTCCCTGTAGAAACAAGTTTGAATTTTAATAAATCATACTTTTATCTTGTTTCCAAAAGAGACAATTGTAATCATTTAGTGTCAAGTCCTGTCTAAAATGAGCCAATTTCACCACTCATTCGTGCATCAAAACTACAACTTGTTGTTGAACAAAGCCTCTCTCTAGGGAGAAATCCATGCTTGATTGAAAGACTCCGTGTGATGGAGAACCAACCACATTTCTCAGGTAAGCTGCAGCTGGTGATTCAGCAAGGGCCAAGTGCCAGCTCCTGCCCTGGGGTCACCCCAAGCCCTGCAGCTCCAGGCTGGGGCAGAGGGGCTGGAAAGGGCCTGTGGGGAAAGGCCCTGGGGGTGCCGTGCCAGCGGCAGGGCAGGACCCATGGGGAGCACGAGGCCACTGGGCCCTGGGCTGTACCAGCCATGGGGTGGCCACAGGTATTGCAACTGAATGCCAATGTTCAATTAAAACTAATTTCCAAACAATTCCCCATTTTGGGGAAAAAAAAAACCAAAAAAACAAAAAAACAAACAAAAAACCACCAACACTTTTTTATCTTAGATATATGGCCAAGAAATCGCTTTAGGTTTTGAACAACCTGCAAAAGAGCTCAGTGATTTAACACATATGGTCTCAAAAGAGTGAAACCCAAAGAAAACAAGATGCCCCATTTTTAGAACAGACTCCAAGAGCCAGGCTGCAAAATTATCTCACAAGGAGGATCCAAAATCCCTGAGCACTAGACAGAAGGCACCTACACCGTGTCAGGCACTGCCCCAGCACTAGTACCGCTATATGCTCTGATCCAGAGCCCAGAAGTCTCTGAAAAGCTTCTGTTCCAGAACACTGTGCTGTGATCTGCGTTCTCACCTGGAGAAGTCTGTAGAAAAGTACTAGGCCAGAGCACTGCATTCCACCAACTGTTTCCAGGCTGATTCCTGAGTTTTCCAGGTAGATGCACCAGGAAAGACAAGACTGCTTCTCCTGCTCTCTCGTCCCTGCTTTGCAGGTAGAAGCCCTACCCAGCATCTCCTCGTGGTGTCTGGGACAGGACTTTGGCTCTGGAGGTCTATGCTGAGCACCTTTGCCCCTCAGGAAGCCTCTGCTACCTGTAACTTCCAAGCAAGCAGGACACGTGGCTGTCAATTCCCTTAGACTGAGGAAGGGAAGGTTAAATGTATGTTTTTGAGAAAAGATTTAGTCAGAGAGACACGTAAAATTGCTTCAGGTAACATCTATTCAGTTACATGGATCTAACAATTTTTGTATCTAAAAACCAAACAGATTTGCTTACCCAGAGCCTTGCAGGATTTTTGTTACAACTAAAAAGATGAGATGTAACACAAGAACATAAAAACTTGGGAAAATGATAAAGGGAAAAAAAATTCCCCTTAATCAGGAGCTGTCACGTACACAGAAGCTGAGCAGACACTGAACTGAGTCCTTGAATTGAGTCCTCAAATTTCTCCTAATAATATTTTTATTAATGATCATAGCCTAAGAGGAGGGCTACCTAAACCCAGTATGACACAAACTCAGTGCTCATCCTTAGAAAATATTCTAAGGAACACTTTGGAGGTACTGGAAGTCATTGCTGTTACAAGGAAACAGGATAAAATCTAGCAGAAAAAAAAAAATCAGTTCCTTAGGACTAAAGAATTTCGTAGGAAGCTAAATTATTTTGAAAAAAAAACAAGAGTTCAACAATTGCAAACACTGAAGTGGAATGAGATTTTTTTAAAAAAAAATATGGTAAATATTTCTTTATTTCCAATTGTTTCCCATTAATGAAAATTCACTGTTAAATATTCTCACAGATGTACATAAAAAAAAAGGTAAGTATTGAAATGGGGAACTGAACCTTCTCAGACTTCTGCATAACACCTTGTTTAAGTATAATGCATATCTTAAAGAGTAACAAAATTGCAAAGGCCATATTCTTTCAGAAATATTTTAATATTATACCTTTATCCACTATTCATCCAGCCCTTGAATCATTTAATTTCCTCCCAAAGATAACAGTTATTTTGGTCTGTTTGACAGCATTACCTATGGACAAAGAGTACACCCTGTTGAACCCAATCTCACCGGTGCTTCAGCTGCCTTCCTAATAATCTACTTTTTGATATTCTTCTATTTTTAACTCTCTGCTCACACACTGCAATATTCTTCATGCAGAAAATAAAATGTACAGATATACTCGGAAAACAATGTAAACCTGTGTAAGTAAGCTAAATGCTCAACAGGGCTTTTATGTTTTAATAACGGAGAGCAATGATCTCTTGCAGTGTTCTTGATACTTTCATCACCCAAGTGCTTTGTTTTAAATATGATTAAAAAGCTATTGTGTTATTCTGTGACCAATCCAATGGAAATGCAGACACACTCAGCTGATGAACAATACTCTGTAATTCTGAAGTACTTCTTTCTTTTTTTGTATTGTTCAATACAGCTTTTGTCACAAACATCAGAAGTACTGTTGCTTTCTTAATGGGCTATGGATATGAACGAGGTTTGGGTAATTAGGAAAAAAACCACTTTTTTTTCTCTAATCTCTTTAAAGTAATTTGAAGGTAATTTTTTCCTTGTTAAAAATGGCAACATAAAACTGAAATTATGCAAAAGTTCAATATAATTTAAGAGGAAGGGGACAATAGAGTTAACTCAGGTCAGCACTTGTTCTTTACCTCATCAGTTTCTTCTGTTTTCTTAAATAATTTTAACAATTGGCTTTTTAAACCAGATCTCCTGTGGATCAGATCCTGGCTAGGAATGCAAGCTTTAAAGAGTATTTGTTTTAAATAATAGTAGCTGATTTTTTAATTTCTTTTTTTAACTTAGGAAAGGCTTCAAAACCCCAGATTTTGAGAAAATAATTAATTTTAAGAACAATAAGGCTCCTTCCTGTAGTCTTGCTGCCGAGACTGTAACATCACAATAACTTGCGCTCTGCTAACTTTAGCTGAAGCAGAGGATGAGCACCCTGAGCCCTTCGGCGCGCTGGCACAGACTGGCAGCACATGGAAAACATTGGAAACACTCAGCTGTGTATGAAATAATTAGAAGCTAAATAGTGTTTGCAGAAATCACTGGGGAAATACTTTATGCAATGGATAAAGTCAATAAAATGGAACCGTTCATGGAAAATTTCTGACCAGAAAAGAAAAATCAACAGGTCAAAGAAATGACTAGCAGAGAACTATGTATCAGTTGGGTTCATCACTAAAGGAAAAGAACAGCAATTACATCATTTGCTGCTCCAGGAGATGAAGTATACACATGACCTGGAATGTTTTAGCTAATAGATTACACCTATTACAATGCATTAGAATAAAAAAAAAAAAAAA